>JBBMOI010000017.1:1302500-1312500 GCA_038088405.1 Porites divaricata
CATAGTTGTTATCGTCGTCATCGTCATTACCATCAATTTGACCACCAACACCACCACCACCATCATGATTTATTTGCTTATTTTATTCTACATGAAGGCGGTTTAATTCTGTTCGGCTCTACACCCGCTCTCCATCTGTTACGCAATAGAGTACCGAAGTGTGACGTCATAGGAAATGAAAATTGTAAAATTATGGGATTTGTTAAGATATTCTGAAAGACCAACGTCCAAGACGCCTACTCGCCAAAAATGAGCAGTTTGGGGCAGATTGTCTCTGAGATATTAGTCCAGTTATGCTCCGATGACTCCATACAAATCCTTCTAAATCTTACCTGGTTCCTAATCTCACGAACCAAGCCAAATTTAGAAGGATTTGTATGGAATTGTCACAGCATAACTGGGCTAATATCTCAGAGACAATTTGCTCCGAATTGCTAATTTTTGGCGAGTAGGCGTCTTGGACGTTGTTCTTTCAGAATATCTTAACAAATCCCATAATTTCACAAATTTCATTTTTTATGACGTCATCACTTCGGTACTCTATAAGGTTTGGCGAATGTTTGGATCCCCTGTCGACAGTAATTTACATCAGGTGTAACTTGCATCAGCGTCCAAGACCGCTTCTGGCAACAGCCTTAACATCCGGAAACTCCGGATTCATAACCTTCAGCTGCAACTTTATTATCCTTTTCCTTCCTACTGGTGTGATCTATCCTGCTTTTAAAATAGCCAAGAGGTCTTTCTGCCTGATAGGAATGTCAGTTTGCCATTTTATTTTGCAGTATTTGTTTTCAATGGCTGGTTTCCACCAGAAGGTGGACAAATCGTCAAATATTTGCTCGTCTGGTGTCAATTGAAGTCAGGCTTTGGTCGACTTGTAAGTCTGCACGGGACGAACAGATCAGCCCCGTGGAAAATCGTCTAAAAGTTTACCGGCGGACAAAATCAGACGACTTGGGAGTACATTAATTTTCAGTGTTCCTTCCTTTCAAACGATTTTGCCGTTTTAAAATAAAAGTGGCCAATTTTGTTATAAGTATACCTTATGGGTCATTTGTATTTTGAACACTAGATCATTGCCGTTACAATACAGTAACAGATTTTAATTTTTCAACGGGAGATTATAACCGCACGAGCTTTTTAGAATTAATTTTTAAACTTGTTTACCGTAACGGAAAGACATAAGCCGTCATTCTTGGAAAAACTTGAAAATAAGCCGTTGACTGTAAAAACCACTAGCTCATTGATACTTTCAGCTGTGTCTCACAAACGTCAGTAACCGCAATCCGCCGTCAAACTCTTGCGGGCATTAAAACACTTCGAAAAGTGTTGCGAAAAGTCTTATTCCTTACCGAGTAGAGAATGGGATTTACAACAGACGAAAAACAAGCTAGTGGCGTCGTTCCGAGATATAATTGAGTGTTTCGCCAAAATGAGGGAGCTACAAGATGAATGACAGCGTCAATTAAACTTGGAAGCCAACAAAGAGCAAATGATCCAATCACCATGGCAACTGTCATCGCAGCTTTGTTTTCTTTCACGAGACGTGGCTGACCGGAAGTGGATTGCTGTTGCACCATGATCAATCTTTTTTGTCTTATGGCTTCTTTAAAGATACGAAAATAAAAATAACAGATAAAAATGGAGGGTGCACCGATGATCACGGCGAAAAGCAGAAGGTGGCCATCTGCATTGACAATGCATTTGCTTCGCAGTGTGGCGATTGCCGCCAAAAGGGATAAAGCCCATATAACTGCGATACCTTTTCGACATCTTTCTTGAGTTAAAAGAACAGGGTAGCGAAATGGAGATGTTACGCCAATAAACCGATCAAAGCTAAGAGCTAAAAGATTCAAAGAGGACGAAACCAGCGTCAGTACAAGAATACAGGTGAAGAGATTATGAACATTAACTTTGATTATTCGCGCTTTATGGAGAAGCTTTAAGCACCATACAGGCACGCCCAAAATACCAACCAGTAAATCTGCAACGGCGAGAGAAACGATCCAGTAATTTGTTACGCAGCGAAGGATAGGGTTTCGGTAGATCACCCAAATGACTGAAATGTTAAGAAACACGGCTGCCACACCAGAAAAAAACGACAAACTCAGAACCGGGACCAACGCCGTTAATGAAATCACATAGCCCTCGTTAAAACACTCGTCGAGGTAACTTGAATTGTCTTTCATCATGGCCCGTTTTCTTTCCAGCGGTGTAAATCTACTAGCTTGAAAATGTCTTGGCAAATATGGTCTGCTTTATCTCCAAAGCTCTTAAATCTCGTCGGAAAGTTATTTTAAAACGTGATATGCAGAGATCTTCGATCAAGCCTGAGGAAAACAGTCTTGATGGGGATTATAACTTTGATATTTTTTGTTTTTTCTAGACGCCACTTTTTAACTTAAATGTGATGACAAGTAATGACGTTTGAAAGGCTTTTTGTTTGGTTTTCTTTGTAAACTTGGCTAGAGTTTTAAGCAAACGAATAGTAAACTTCTTTTTTTTTTGCTTACAAAAACACGGGTATAGAGGTGTCCGGAAGCCATCTGAAGCCCACTGATGAAATAGACTCTTGCACCTGTCGTTGTCGTTGAATACACTTCAAACTAATGGAGTCGACCGACAAAGAAAACAAATGAGTAACTACCACAGGCAGTTTTTGTCACCTAGAAACTCGGAATTAAACGCGCTTTTCATTTGCGGGCAATTTCTGGCAAAAAATTTTCATTATAGAGGCCACCTTAGAAATTTAATCTTAAGTATACATGAAACTGTTCGATTGGAACTGCGTAACGAAATTTTTATCTCTTTTGTATCAGTTGAAACAAAAGGATTGGGCTTTTTTTACAGGTATATTTAATATTCAAAATATTAAAAAGATACAAAGCGAAACAAAATAATTTCGCTTTCTCATATAATTTGGGGCGTTTTAGCTTAATTTTTGGGCATGACGGGTTTTCAAAAGTTACTGTAATTATATGACTTTTTTTCGCTTTCTTTGTTGAATTTTTTTTTTCAACCCGTTGGGCGTAAAGGCGACATCGTCGTTAAAGGTCTTGCACTATATATGTTGACTCTCATTTCAAACGAGGTTTGATGTTGCCTTATAAAATGCAAAATATTGAAAGTCAGGTCGCGCTTCGCGCTCACTGTCGCGCTACGCGCTCAAAAGCTCGACTTGTGAGTAAGTCTACTTTCAGACAGCAATTAACACAGCTCAGAAAAACAAACATTACACTCATATGTACGGCACTTTTTAAATTAACTTCCTTTTCGGCGTTAATAACGCAAGTAACTACCTGTATGCTCTTTAGTTTCATATGTTGGGCTTAATATACCTTTAAATTTTAACGAAAAAGTCAGTCAAAGTGCTTGTCCAATGTTTTTAAAAAATCTTTTATCAATTAGCCGTTTTAAGAGAGGTAAATCAAGGGTGAACTGCACTCGCAATCTCTTAATGCCCATCTCCATAAAGAGTACTTTGGCGTTGATGAGTCAAAATAAACAGGCCTTAATGAAGAAAGGCTTTTCAAAACATTTAATAACTTGTGCAAATCTCTAATGCCTTTCACAATACTTGATGATGTCTGTTGTTAAGTTGCTAAGTCAGTCCTCGATTTTACTGGGGAAGGCTGATATTTTTACAGGAAGTGAAATACGTGTAACAACAAGCGTATACACATAGACGAATGATTGAATTCATAATTCATAGATCACCTACATCACAGGTGTCCCAAGCTCACGTTACGAGTGTGTTATGTAAATTAACTTTCTCACAAGAGAGTCGGTGTCACGTTACAAGCAACCGTTGAGACTTTGCATCAGAAATAAAATACTGAGGTCTGCGAACGCTAAATATCATTATTCTTACCTATTTTTCTATGAGTGACAGGGGTAACAATAACAGCCAAACTAACTTAAAGATTTCACACCAAAAAACACAGGAATACGTCAAAGGTAAGTCTCCTTTAGTTATTTTAAATTATAGAAAAATAAGTAAGAATGATGATATTTAGCATTCACAGATCTTAGTATTTTATTTCTCATACAAAGTCTAAATGATTGCTTGTAATACAACACTGACTCTCTTGTGAAAAAGTTAATTTACATAACACACTCGTAACGTGAGCTTGGGACACCTGTGCCTACAGAAGCCCAACTATTGTACAGAAAATTTATAGACTGAACTGGTGAAACTTGGCAGAGAATTAAGGGAACATGTTTCGATAAAATGCCTTTTGAATCAACACTCAGCTTCCCCACTGTCAAAGAGAACACAAGATCTTATCACTGTTCCAACCGCGAACATCCTCGTACAAAACTTCGAATCAACTTATCACTTCTAATTACACAGGTGTTCCATTGATAGGAATTCGTTTTCTATTCATGTCTCTCAGTTTTTCTAGTCGGAGTTTTCTTAGTTCATCATCTGACGGCAGTAGAGGAGGAAGTTCATTTCCGACAAATTCCACAATTCCCATCCTGGCAGCATCTGCTTTGCGTGGAGGTATTTTGAACACCTTTGTGTAGCAACTCACCTTGTCTTCATAACGAGGTAAAAGGTGGCCAAACACTTTGGGGATCAACTCTTTTTTCTAGAAGATCACAAAAAAAATCCTGTATCAAGACGAACCCTTATTAAGCAGACACAAGTCCTCCCGTATTTTCTGTAAAAACAGACCTGTATTAACCCTTTAAGCCCAAAGAGTGATCAGCATCAAATTTGTCCCTGTAATATCAGTGCATTAAACAGAGTGGTCATGAGAATTATGGATGAATTTGCTTGATATTTTATCAACTTCTCTCCACTACTTCTGTAGCAAATGAATAGGGGCAACAAATGGGAATTCAAATTTTGATCTTAGGGTTTAAAGGGCTAAATACATAACAGCCTCATCCCCATGTTAGTTTATGCTATGTGAGTGTGTGGAGGAGGCTAGGCCGCCAATGCAATCATAGTGGAAATTGAAGCCATGGGGAATTTCAAAAATTTACTCACTGTAATCCAGCTGTTTATTGTTTCTTCATCTCCTTGTTTAGCAAGGTCAATCATCTGGAAACAAAACACAAACACTTTGACTCTTAAGTCTAGAGCTATGTGGCTGGCATACACGCCCAGTACTACGCCAATGTTCAGACTGTTTTGAACATCCCCCAAAATTATTTCCTACTTAAATCAAGGCACCCAAAAAATACCTTCCAAAATGTCCTTCCCGCGAAAAAAATCCCAGAATAGAAACTTTCAACCTCCCGGCTCAGTCAATTCCAAGTGTGCCCACCCCAACCCTCCGCACTGGGCATTTGTCACTTTTGTTCAGAAAAGCTGCAAATGCCCCACCCCAGGAAAACACCGAAATTGGATTTTCCAGCAAATATGTTGCAAATGCCATTTTTATAGGAAAACTGTTATAATCTGATCAAAACATGTGAAGCACCTTTCACAAATCACTCCTAACCACTAGTTATAATTATTGCAAAAAAAATCACATAGGATATGATAAATATCAATGACAGAACTATACACAAGCAATTAAAATATAATATCTCAAACGACGAATGATCTTCACATGAGTATTTTTTTCATCATGATGGAACCGTACAGTCAATATATTAATAAATTGATGCATTGACCACACAAAACATAAAGTTGATATTAGCTTTCAAGTATTTCGCACAGTTTTTCTAGGCCTGTTATGCTTCAAAAATCGCTCATCAAGAGTGTGTCTTTCCTTTAACTCTTCATTAATGATGCATCAATTGATTGTTTTTCCTCCATGTGCAGACTGATGAAAAAGGCAGGAGGCAATTTCTTAGACAGATGCAAACAAAATACTGTGGGGTAAGGAAAGGTGGTGATGGAGCAAAAACCACAGTCGTAAAATATTCTTTATAGAAATACCAATAGCTATCTAAATAAGCATACTTTGAGTGAACTCTTGAAAAAGGAAAAATGCTTTTTCTAGAAAAATGGAGAAATGCCCCACCTCTGGGCAGAGGTTTTCTAACAAATTTCCCACCGCTTGGACTGACAAGGTGACAAATGACCGACAAATGCCATTAATATTGGAGGAAGGGCAAGCTTAGAACTGACTGAAGTGGGGGGAGGGGGATGGAGGCATAATTGCTTAGTTTAATAGCTTTTTTTACGATAGGGCACAGGGGCTCTAATGAAGTGAGATTTTCAGAAACGTTTTGTGATGCTTTGATAAATATCCAGGGGCACCCAACGACAATTTTCGGAAAAATATCTGTTCGGAAGACGATTTGAGATCTAGAATTTTCGGAGCATTTGTTGTAAAATTTCTTGCTTGCCTGCCTCTCCTAGAATTTTCGAACATCTAAAAAATGGTAAAATTGCCTATTTTTAACGGATTTTTACCCTAAAAAGGTCACCTAGAATATTCGGAAGCCTTTTTTCTGTCTGAAATTTTCGAAAAGGTAAGTTTTGATCCCTATAATTTTCGGATCACTAGACTTTCAGCTAGGAAATCCGAACAGATGAAAAATTTTTAGGGGATAAAAATATGCCTATATCTACCGTTTAAATACTAAAATACGTTTAACAATGCTATGTTTAAGTGGTTTTGAACTATATTCTCGTTGGGTGCCCTTGAATATCCCCCTTCCCAGACTTAAATCCGTTTTTAAGCAAAATTTTACATTAGCTCACCCTTTCTGCCACTCGTGACAAATCATGGCATCTGTTTATCGTCGTCTCCACTCTTTCATATTGTACAAGAGCGGTGACCAGGTTTTTGTAGAGAAGCTTTCTCTTTTCCCTGCTTTTAGGCTTAAATTTCAGCAAATTTTCAAGATTTCGGCATCGTGTGGCCGCCATCTTGAGAACCTTCGCTTGGCGTCTCCGCTGTATATAGGTATTGCTGCAAAAAATACTGGGTAGCCAAGCCGATCAGTTGGTGATCAGTTTGGGGCAAATCGAAGATGGCTGCCGTGTTGTGGAAAATAGCCGCCGGGGAAAGAGTGTTCCTGAAATCTGTTTTACCCTGTGTAAACATTATTCCTGCACGCTACAAAACTCACAGAAAATTTCCTACGAGGAAAAGAATCAATCCCTTCGTAAAACTTCGTACGGATCTGATAAAGAAATTAGTGCTAGCCCTTTTACAACATGAGCGCATACAAACTACACATCACAAGGCATTACAACTGAAGAAATATGGTGATCTGGTAAGAGGCTAGAAAAGGTTTCTGCATATTCCTAGTCGCATTAAAACTATTGTTCAGTCCATACTATCGCGTTGTTTCTTCAGATCAGGTAAAGAAACTTTACGCCAACGTCACCCAAGCCCTTTCTCAGGGCTGGCTATATCCTGAGTTTACTTCAGACAGAGCTGCATATGAGTTGCCATGGAACTTACCCTAGACTTGTAGTGATATATCCTATTCAGGACTACATTCGCCCGGACGATCAAACTCAACCTACTTTTGAAATAACTCCTGGGTTCAAACATTTCACAGTGATATCCCTTTTAGTACAGTACATCAATGCCCCAAGAGTATCATAATACTTGGGGCAGTGGCAGATCCAGACCTTCAGATAAAGTGCAGGGGGAGGTCTCACAAAAATTTTTTTCGGGTCTTCCGGCCTCAGTTTCGTCTAAAAATAAGAGTTGCCACCCCAGGCCTCTCCCCTGGATCCGGCACCAGGGGTATCCCTGCAATGGACTTAGAAGAACACAAGGGGGGAGGAGGAGAAATGGCAAAGAGGATCAAAATTGTATACCTGCCAACTTTTTCTGAGTCAAATGCATGAGATTTTCATCTTGCCTGTGACTGGGGTTTCTGAAAACGTCCCATTGACTTTGGGAGATTTCTAACAACTTCCTAATGTTAATGAAAATGTCCAAAGATGTTTGGAAGACCTTTGAGCAATATTTTGAAGCTATTTAAAACACAACAATCTTAGTGTGTTTTTATTTTATCAGGACACGGAGTCATTATTCAGTATCTTTTTGGAATAATTATTATTTTTGTGGAAATTGAATTGAATTTTCATAATTCATTGTGTGTTAAAGGATCATTTTTCTGGATTTGTGTCATTCATGTAGAAGAAATAGTTCTTGATGTGTTAGATTGATGTCTTAAGTCCGCAGACATGAGATCCACCCATTAAGTGTGAGAGTTCGGTATAAAATTGCTTTTACAAAAATAGGTGATTTGTGGCACCTTCTCCACCATGTAAAGCCATGTAGCACTATTGCTTAGGGTAGTAATGTTGTGTGCAAGTTGTTTTAATTTTAACAGTCAAACATAAAATAAACCTCAATGCCAACTCCTGGCAAAATGACCACCTTGTCTGAAGGCAGATGTCTCACCGTAAGTCTTGATACTTACAATAATAATGCTCTGCATTTTTTGCAATGAAATTTTTCTTTACAGTATGCCTATAACTCCAACATTTTCAGATTATTACCTTGATGCAGCGACGAAATCCACCTCCAGATTTAGATATGATTGAGGACGGTTGGGTTCTGACTGAGAAGGAGGCCACAGAAAAAATGATCAAAAAGCGGTTAATCAACAGAATGAGTAAAAAGATTGTTGTTCCACCTCAAGTTCAGGGAGAAAAAGAGTACATGCAAAGATGCAGGAAAATTGCATTGGAGATGCTGCTAGGAGTAAGAATTTTTTTATTTATCACTCTAAATAGATAAAAATTGACCTACCAGTTCCCCACTTGTTCAAAAAAGGGATAGTGCTATCCTCTGGACAAATCACTATCCAGAGAAACCAATTGTGCGCTATCCACTGGATAGAGATTTACTCAGTGGATAGTTTTATCCACCATTTGAACAACTGGGGCCAGTGTGCATGTATGACTTTGAAACTCTGTGTTTTTGCTTATGTGGTCATTGTATACCCCCCAGTTCTCATGTTATGAAAAGTAACAAACTCTTGAAGAAGTATACCGTAAAATTCCGAAAATAAGCCTTGGGACTTATATTTTTCAAAAGCCCTTTTTGAGGGGCTTATTTTTTTATGGGCTTATGTACGGAGGGAAATTTGCGTTTCAAAATCGATTGGGCTAGCCTTATCCTTGGAAGGAAATTTATCTTTTTTTCTTTGTTTTACTTTGTATTTGCAGGCAATTTCCAAGTTTAAGCCCCCGGGGGCTAATATTTAGAGGGGCGATTTAACAGAGGGTTTTTTGCATTACGAGTTTGGGGGACTTATATTTGGAGGGGCTTATACATGGTGCGGCTTATTTTCGGAATCTTACGGTATTTTAAAACTAACAGTAGTTTACATGTATGTTCTTGTTGCTTATAGAATGAAGAAGCACTGGATAAACTTTACACCACTCTGAAGGAAAGATACAAGGACAGATATGGAAATTTTGTTCAAATTACCAAAATTCCAAATCCACCAAGATCAACATTCCCAAATATGGCTTATGTTGAACTGAAAGATAACTCGCTACCACCTTTGCCTAAGCTCCCGGTTGTTAAAAATGGAAAATGGGTTGTTTACAGAAATGACGATGATGATGATGATGGTGATAATGAATTGCAAGAGGACAGTGCTGTAGTTCAAAGTCAGAATTAGAAATTGTTGTATAGTGAAGGCATTGAATAATAAACTTATATTTTTTTTTTTGTTATTGTGGACAGTGAATTGTGATTATTTTATGACTAAAGTAAACCATTATTATAAAAGCACTTTTAGACTAGCCTGAACCGCAGGCAGACCAAGCTTCTGGTTAAGTCTGTCAGTGAAACAACCCTGAAGTCCGCAGCAGTGTTAGCTCAGTCGGTAGAGCATGTGACTGCAGAGCGGGAGGTTGTGGGTTCAATTCCCGGAGCTGGACCAATACTCAGGGTCTTAAAATAACTGAGAATTGAAGGTATTTCCTTTGCACTGCAAGCAGTTAGACCTTCACATGGTTCGGATGACCACGTAAAATGGTGGTCCCGTCTCCAGTAGTGTACCAGGATTTGATTACATGCCATGACTGGCCTGTTAAAAATGTCACTGTTGA
>JBBMOI010000017.1:1315000-1337500 GCA_038088405.1 Porites divaricata
ATTGCTTAAATTGGAAAATTTACTGCGATGATCATTCTTCACTTTCATCTACAACCGCAGTTCAAAATGAATTATTTCATTACTTCACAAAAGAAAACTGAGTAATAAGGATTAGGCTTGGACAATATTTTACGTGTGAATGTTCTCTTCAACTGCAGACTTAAAATGAACATGTCCACTTTCCGTCGCCAAATTTTCGATTCCCAGCTCTGTGGAGGTGTTGCTTTTGATGCTTGTATCTGTTGTTTGGCTCTCTGACTTTTCTCTGCCTAAAAAATAAATACGTTCCACATCAGTTTTCCTAACTCTATAGGGCGATGGACGGCAAATAAAGGTGCAGACACACGATCATGCAACGCAAATAACTTTTGAAATCCTGGAATTTGTACACTGTACTGTTAACTATATCTCTCTTGCCCAAAGCGTCTTACACGGCAACGTTAACGTCACTTAAATACTAAAAATGGCGCCCTTACCCACCTCACCAAAACTTAAAATAGCTATAGTGGTGTGCATGCATTTTCGTATTGCTGTTGCAGCGAAGAAATTCGCGGCCATGGTTGTGTTCACAAATTGTGGATTAGGTGGTTAGACACACCTTGGAACTAAATGTAAACGATTATGAATAACGTGTTCGCGTGCACGCGCACGGTCGCGAGCAAACCAAGCACGCGACTGCTCCGAATATTGCCTCACATAGGGAAAGAAAGTGCGCATGAAATTATGATAAGTGGACAAAGAAAAAGGGCATTTTCCTCGCCCTATCGACCCCTGTTTTCTCCCTTTTTTAATATTTTACGAATCCTTTTGTATCACTTCGTGGATACCTTTTTGGTGGAGAGAATTTACAAACAAAAATGGAACGAAAGAATATAGAACTGGCGAGACTAGCTCCAAACGGAACAGTTCATTAAATGTGGCTAAACGTAATTTAGGCGAAGTTAAACGTGAGACAATGCTGGCCAGCGGTCTCCACCACGAATCGTATGCGGGGCGGTCTTGGGGTTTAGCAGGGCCTTAGTAATTTTACCCTGCTAGCAGAGGCTTTTCCCTTGTGTTTCTCAGCGTTGTACTGCCATTCTCTTCGCGGTTTTGGCTGCTCGCGTTTTGTTTTGGTTGTTTCTTTGCGGAGAAAAAGACCTCTGCAGACAGCCGTTTGAGATTCCTGTTGAGCATGCGCGAGATGAAAATGCGGTTACCATGGAATTTCTGGGTCACGTGTCGGTAATACGATGCCGCCGCCGGAGTTTGCTCATGTATTCATGAGTCAATTTCCCACGGGAATGACTCGCACTCGCCATGTTGATATAGCGGGCTCACTTTTGCATAGCAAACTAGTACATAAAAGATGCGCGAGTTGATAAAACCGGTTCCACAACCGGTTTAGTCATGTGATTACCTCCTAGATCTTGGAGTTATCTAATGCGCATGCTCAACAGGAATCGCAAACGGCTGTCTGCAGAGGTCTTTTCCTCGGCACAGAAACAACCAAAACAAAACGCGAGCAGTCAAAACCGCGAAGAGAATGGCAGTACAACGCTGAGAAACACAAGGGAAAAGCTTCTGCTAGCAGGGTATAGTAATTTTACAGTGCTTTCGTAGGAGTCAATCATTTTGCTTACGTTGCTTTCGCTTGCAGTAGTTATAGTTGTTTTTGAATGGCGTTACATTTTGGAGCAATGAGCAAGGAGCTTCACATCACTGCGGTGGGACAAATCGGGGCACTCCAGTCACTGCGGTATGACTCTTTCGCCCGCGTGGATTTAAGTGATGGAAACATGTAGTAATTACAAAAGCTCAAAACAAGTTTGTTAAAGAAGTGGAAAGTAACAGCATAATTTATTAATGTTAGCCTTTACAGAATAATTGCATTATCATGTTAGAAGAGTTAGTCTTAATGGTTCATTATATAACGTTAGTCCAACTAGTATCCAGTTCAAATGGAGTGACATTGGCAACCAGCTGATTAAATTAAGCATCAAAAGTTTAGGGCTGCTTATTTCAACAAAATATAAGCTTAAATCGCGATTTCGGAGGCCTGTGCACTACATACATTCATACCGTTGTTATCGATGTTAGGAGGAAAAAACACAACTGGTGACCGCGCTCCACGGACACCCGACATTCGCGAACCTGGGGCCCGTTTCTCGAAAGTCCCGTTAACTTTTCGGGCCCGAAATCAGATATTCGAATCGAAATATAAAGAATAAGAGCGCGTGTCCTGGCTAGCAAGCTACTCTATTTTGTTTCATTAACTGACAGTTTTATCAGGTTAGATGCAAAACTATTGAAACCTCTATCTTGCATGAAAACAACAACAGCTCTACGGGCCCGTTAATTATCGGGACGTTCGAGAAACGGGCCCTTGGTGTCAAAATTCAATGAACACCCACCTATATCACACTCCTGAGTGGTGATTCACCATCTAGCAAAACAGCTGTGTAGAACAGTCAGCCCAGAGAAATGGCAAGGTGACCGTTATACACAGGGTGACCACTATATACAGGTCACCTTCGCAGAAATTAAAAGGCAACTGAAAATTTTGGGAAGTTGTCCGGTGACCGTGATGTGCAGGATGACTGCTATACACTGGGCAGCTCATGCTAGCGCTTTTCAATTAGATTGCACAGAGGTCTACACAAATTATCTTTCGAAGTCATATTTATAACGTGATTCATATTGTACTCTCATAGTAAAAGTTTGTAACTGTAGAATGACTCGAAGGCCCATCTAGGGTCTCTGAGTGACAGTCCCTACCTGTGGAGTGCTGAAATTCAGTTTCTTGAGAGCGCCAACTTTTTAGGGACTTACTGCGAAGATTCCGCGTTGGTCTTAACACGAGAATGTACACTTTAGGTCCGAAAATGCACAATAGCAGCGTTGTAGCGTTAAGAGTCGTATTGATACTGAGCGTTATTGTCGCGTAGTCCTTGTTCAGTCCGATTTGCACCGGAATGAATGCGACCCAAATGATACAAGTCGTGTACATAGCAAAACCAATGTACCGCGCTTCGTTGAAGTTTGCGGGTGTTTTGCGCGTTCTAAACGCGTAAAATGTGCAGAGAAGAATAATTATCACATTGTACGTCAACGCGAAGATTAGATCGTAACTTTGAATGTTGCAAATTAGCAATACGTCTTTGTTCGTTGGGTAAGCAAGGACAGTATCCGGTGGCCATTTTGCCAGCCCTAATACAGCGAAGGCAACGTCGATGGAAACAAATACGCCTAGTATGGCGATTTGTGAGGCCGGATTGATGAGCATCGGTGGCTTCGTTGACCGTTTGCTCTTCTCAAAAATTCTCGCAATCCGACTGGTTCGAATCAGAATTGCTGCGTAGCACACGCAAAACGAAAATCCAAGACCAAACCGCTGGATTGCACAAACGACAGTCGAAGGCTCAGCCAATAAGAAGTATGAAAACACGTAACAAGAGAGTAAACCAAAAAGTAGTGCGCACGTGAGCTCCCTGCCCGAGGCCTTAACCAAGGGGGTGTCGTTATTGATGAAGAATAATGTCCCTACAAAAATTGTGCACATGATGCCGAGGCCCGCAAATACCATGACCATAATGAACCAGCCCTGTGCGATGTTGCGTCGAGGCAGTGACTCACAACCACTGAATTGGGCGTTGGGCCGTTGTCCTTGTTCACAGGGCTTGCAAGATACTTCATCTGTGGAGTTAAGGTAATCATTGTACATAAAAATAAGAATAACATTATCGTTATCAACTTTACACGTCAAAATGCCCTATTTCGCTTTGGAATAGGCCATTTGCATGATGGCGTCATTTTACTACTATGACCAGGATCCTTCAGGGTTTTGCTTTCTTGTGCTAATTAGGGCTTTTGTTATTTAAACCTCACTGGGGCTACCAAATTTAAATAGGAAAAGAAAAACCAAAACAATTCTGGTCGTAGTAGTAAAATGACGCCATCGCGCAAATGGCCTATTTTGTAGACCGTAGATCGCTGTAGTATGGTCTATAGATCTTTCATTTAAATTGTCCTGCTTGCAAGTAGGGTTTCTGTTCTTGTCAAATAAGCTAGCAGGTCAACCAATCAGAACTGAGGATAAAGAAACCTTTCAATACTGGAGTTCATTCAAACCTCTGACAAAATGGCCCCAGTCTTTCAAAAGCGGTTTACTGGGTCAATTAATCCAGTGGATAAGTGTGTGAAAGCCAAATGCTTTTTGCACTAGATATAGTGATTTATCCAGTGGACAGCACTCTTGACAGCTAGGACCAGCAAGTCCATAGCCATGCCACTAGATACGCGAACGATTTTCACCTTCCTTTTTGTAGAACAAACCTTCGTAAATTTTCTGTCAGTTTCCAAGGACCTACTTATTATAACTCTTTAGAAGATGATATTAAAGAATCTATTTCTCTCCACTTATTCAAAACGAAATTGAAGAAAAAATTTTTATCTGAATTATTAGTTATAAATCTTGTAGTAAATAGTTACCTTTCTTCACATGTCTGATATTATTTTTATACTTATTTTTACATGTACCATACTTTATATTTTGTCAACTCAGTCTATGTAATTAGTTAATTTATACTTACCTTCATTGTATTTTACTTTCGATCCTGGCCTTACTGTTACTGTTAATTTAATTTTACTCTGAGGGAGCCCAATGTCTATAAGCCTCATGGTTTCTTTTTGGGTTTCCTCGCCACTTTCATTTGCTTTCGTGTAACTGTCTTGTTTTATCGTTATTTATATTTTGTGGTAAATCAAATAAAGTGACAAATAAAAGTCACCAGAGCATCTCTTTGACCAGCCTTATATTGCACGTGAAATTCAGTCGGTGTTGTCTCAAACGGACGGTGTATAGGGGGAACAAATTTTGATTCAGTTTTTCCGCGCAATATCGAAAGTCATAAAACTGACCTCAAAATGTCCTGGGCCAATCAAAGACATATTTTGGTTTGTAGAAATGTGCGCGAATAGTGTAGACGCAAAATATACGGTGGCCTTCGTGGCAGGTGAAGGGCGAAGGAGGAAAATTCGACGAGGACGCGCAAAAGCCCAAGGGGAGAAAAGAAGAGAGATGAGGAGGCAGTGCGTCATCGAAATTTCCCCCTTCGACCTAAAAAAACTGGCGTCTGCTTCGCAGGCTAAAGATATGGAGATTTGAGCTAATTAATGGGGAAAATATGTTAACTTCGGCCAAGAAATCAATATGTTCGTACATGAAATCACCTTATACTGTCAACGGTCTCTTGGCAATCACGAGCATGCAGCTTTACTTACGACTTACGGAACTCTCGACAAGACACCGTTTGAACTCTCCGCTAACAAAAAGCCACTTTGTACTTACGAACAATTTGTCCGGTTCTGGAAGGTTTCCCCCCTCTGTATTTTACAAAATGTACGGTGAAACGGGCAACAAAAAACTTGCAACTTGTTTTGCAACTTTGCTTCAAAATGAGTTGAATAGCGATGTTGCGCGCTAAACCACCTACGAAAAGAAACCTGGCAACCTTATTGTTGCAACACGTGGGTGGTACATATAAAACGAGCAACATCACTATTCAACTCGTTCTAAAGCAATGTTGCAAAACAAGTTGCACGTTTTTTGTTGGCGTTTTACTGTAGCTTAAGTTAATGTAATATAAAATACCTTGCACGTAGTTATTTTCAGGACATTTCTTGCAATTCCAGCAGCAGGATCCGTCAAAATCAAACACTTTATAGTGACCAGAAGTGCAAGGAACTCCACAACGTGACAAAGCCGATCCGTTCTTTGCTCCATCGTAAAGTTTCTGTGCATCGTACAGTTTATCATCCCAAGAGGCTATTTTAACGTATTTTCCGCCTAGCAGACGATAAATGTCGTATCTACCCGGGCCGTTTCCGTTGCGATCAAAGCTGACTGAGCCAGTTACTCCAGCAAAGCTTACGTTAAAAAGTATGTCTCGCAGCCGGTTGCCATCGAAGTGCCTCATCAATGCAGGACACAGGCCATCCCTAGCTGGACATAAGCTTTTGTACATGGCGTCAAGGCCGTGCGCAAACGCATACACAGCGTCAATAACAAAGGGCACTTTATCATCAATGCGCATGTCCATATCTCTAAGGGAGCGCGAACGACAAGCACTTTCGCTCAAGCGGCAGTTAAACTGCGTTTCCCAAAACTCTTTAAACCACGGATTCACTCGCAAACTGTGGTTATTAGGTTTTAAAGAAGTGAAGTATTGTTTAAACGAAGTAAAGTTTGCCTCCGTCAAACTTATTGTTATCGCTCCTTCCGCATATTTCTCGAGACCCTCAATGGTTTTCTTCCGCGTTCCCCAGTAATCGCTCGCTATCCACGTAAATTTACCAGCGGCATTTTGACGTTTAGCTTCTTGTAGGATTCTTCTAGCGTCTGTATCAGTACAAAATAAAATAATTCCACGGACATTCTGGCGTTTCAGAAATTCTTTGACCATGCTGGCGATTTGTTCGTCGCCGCTCGAACCTCCGTCAATCTTAAACGTCCCCGCGACACAAATATTTGCCGCTTTCGCGCCATTGGTAAATTCCCGTATCCCCCGCTCTCCGTAATTTCCCTCGGAACTCACGGCGAACACAGACGTCCATTTTAATCCACGCACAACATCGATCATCGCGCGCGCCTGGTAGTTGTCGGGGGGTACAGTGCGCACGAAAAAATCGTACTTTGCTTTGTCGCTGAGATCGGTTGAAGTAGAGGCATAACTTATTTGCGGTAGTTTGAACAACCTTAAGAGGTTCGCGATTTGGATGGAAACAGTACTTGCCGCTGCTCCAACAACTCCTGCCATGATTCGTTCTTTCACTGAGAAAGACGCTGAAAACGCATTAGGACAGCTCACGGTCCTGTTTTTAGCAAGTGACTCCATGACAAACTGGAGCGATTCTTCTAAAGCTCGAGTGTCTCTTCCACAAGTATCATACGCCGAAATGCCAAGGGTAATGTTTGGCAACAAATCAGGGTTCTTGTTGATCTCTTGTATCGCAAAGATCGCAGCTTCAAATCTGTGAATACCTCGCTCCACGTTTAGGCTCCCGCAAGTAGAGCCATGTTCTGTGATGTTTTTATTGTGCATGGGAAAAAGCCCTCCTAAAACAATATCGGATGATTTATCAACAGGGAAGTTCGCATTGTAACCAAGATCAATGTCTCCAGACTTTTCCCTTGTTGAAAAGCTCGGATAACCAGGTGAAAAAGCGAACATTTGGCCGAAACAGAGGCTTGTTAAAGAGGATATGAAGAGAAATGAGTTAACAAAGACCTTGAAGGCATTTGCTTGGTGATGGCGCTGAGGACACCCTTTGAAATACAGAATCATGACAATGAGGACCTCAGAAGTGGTTTCCTTCCGAATAAAACTTTTTTTAGAGTGGCTGCTCTGTTTGTTCTAAAATTTCCATACACCGCTCTATTTGGATACGAAGCTTGAAACACCTGAAATCCAGATAACAGATTGTTACAATAAATTTGGCGCTTTCATCATTTCCTTGTACAAAGGCGTAATGCATGCCTCTGAAAGACTAAAAATTTAGAACACAACAGAAGCTTAGCAGCATCAACCACTTTTGATCTGAGGAGCAAATATATGATGCTTTACAGAAGACTTAACAAGGGCTTTACTATGGATGAGCACAAAATCCAGTTTGTTAGAAGGCAATGGCGAGAATTCAGATACGACGGAACTGATACATTTTGTGAAGCATGGAATTCTATTTTTAAGTACGTAGCTATACGGAGACCAGTACAGTGAGTTAAAATGAAAGCTCTTCGTGGTCAGTCAAGTAAGGGCAATAATCTAAAGTCGACTCAGTAAAAGTTATGGAGTCATGAAGAAACAAAACCAAGATCGGCAAAAGAAAACCACAGTTATTAACCGGTTGGCCTCACTAAAATTACCTACTGAAACGTTTTGAGATAAGAGTACACGAAGTTTGAAGTGCTTATTCACATAATCCCTTAGTACTGATTCACTTAAAAACAATCGATCGGCGGCTGGATTAGCAGTTAAATGCGTATAAGTTGCTAAATAGTGCCGGCCAGCCGGCGGAGATCAGAGTGACTCAACACAAATGCAACGTCATTCGGCTGCTCAGAAAACGTAACTTGTCAACAAGGTGAATTATTTCTAAAAGATCTGTTACCCGTTCAGTCCTGTGGCAGTGAAGTCATCTCCTTGAAAAAACATTGCTGCAGTAGTATTATCACTGTATTATGTAAATCGACGCTGAAACGGAAGCAAGATAGAAATCAGTACTCACATAACGAAATCCCGTCAGTGATCAACAGGCTAGCGATGGCACTGAGTTCTGAAGATTTCAGGTGGGCCGCAACACCGTCGCCAACCTTTGATAGTTATCTTCGAGTGAAGGCCGGCTTTCTCTGCCTCTGCGGAACTTTTGTTTGTTTTTCCCTTCTGTGTTGGGTTGTTGTTGATGTAATCTGCTAATCTGCATTCAAATGGATGGGAAAATGTTTTAACGTTGGGAAGGTGGACGTCAGTTTGATTTGAAAACGAAAACGAGAGAAGGGGCGAGATCCACAAAATTCTGACAACTGGCGACAAAGTGGACAAGTGTAAAGTATTTCTGATATCCCGATCAGAGAAGACAAATCGTTTTTTGAACCAACAGAGTTTGTTTACTAAAGGCTTGGATATTTTTTTTTCCATGTACTAGACATGGTCCAAAGATCAGGAACAGAGACTGAATCACATGTACACCATCAGATAAAAAAAGCATTCGGACGTAACAAAAACAATTAATCATAAAACTCATTTCCGCAAAGGATGTCGATTTTTTATGCTCTAAATTTATTTAGTAAGGTTGCGAGGAGGAATCCAATTTTGCCGCGATTTTTCACTTTTTGCAGATCTTTTGCGAAACAAAAATACAACCTTACTAAACGTAAAATGTACTATAATGTCACAAAATATTCCTGCAATAAAATTTAGCTGCCAATTTTTGTGTATAAGTAAAAACGGGTTTAAACAGTCTTGACAGTTTATAATTGTAGAGAAATAAACAGAAAAAAAGCGTCTTAAAAGTCGTTCACCTTTTCTAAAGTTGCAAATCACAACATGCATCGAATAAGTAATTACTTAATCTCTAGAATTGAAAACAGATCAAAAATCTTTCGGATGATGTCTTCATATATTTAATTTCAATATTTAATTTTTTTTTCGTCAAAATTAGCCTTCTTAGATTCCACGTTAGTTTATTTTTAGGAAGAACTAAGCGGTTTTCTACTAACACGTTTTCCCCACTGGTCAAGCTTTTTTTGCCGTCATAGAATTATTGCGGTGTCGTTAAGTATTCTTGTGGTTTTGCTTCTTTCGAGGCCATTTGGTCAACAATTTACAACTCAGACCAAAAAGAAAAAATTTCCGTGATCTAACCGTCGCTCAATCCCTCTTTCAAGTTTGCCACTTTTGCGCTAAGAAGGAAATCTTCAGTAAACAGATCTTACTTGCTATTAATAATAAGGATGCTATATATGGTGTACACGGCAGAGTTTGAGTGTGCGATATTTTTCTCTATACTCGTAAGTGACGTTTACAAACATTCTTGTCCATAAATACTGGTATTTCTGGACTAAGTTCAATATCTTCCATGATCCAAACGCAGTGTGGAATAGAACTTAATTGCAGTTTATGAGATCAGGGGCACCCAACGAGAATATAGTTCAAAACCAGCTAAACATAGCATTGTTGAACGTATTTTAGTATTTAAGCGGTAGATATAGGCATATTTTTATCCCCTAAATATTTTTCATCTGTTCGGTTTTCCTAGCTGAAAGTCTAGTGATCCGAAAATGATAGGGATCAAAACTTACCTTTTCGAAAATCTCAGCCAGAAAGAAGGCTTCCGAAAATTCTAGGTGACCTTTTTTAGGGTAAAAACCGTTAAAAATGGGCAATTTTACGATTTTTTAGATGTCCGAAAATCCTAGGAGAGGCAGGCAAGCAAGAAATTTTATAACAAATGTTTCGAAAATTCTAGATATCAAATCGTCTTCTGAACAGATATTTGCCAAAAATTGACGTTGGGTGCCCCTGATGAGATGCGGGCAGCCGGAAAAACAGTTTGCGTCAGATCAATGGGGAAAATGCCCCAGCCGGCTTAAAATGTATATTTAAAACTGAGAACTCTTAGACATAGACTTTCTCAAAGTCGTTCGCTTGGTTTTCTGGTCTGGTGTGGTAGGACGCGCTTCGCGCTCACTGTCGCGCTACGCGCTCAAAAGCTCGACTTGCGAGCAAGTCTATCTTAGACATCGAAGTAAGCTTGGGATACTTTACTAAATCAAGACAGTGTCAAGAGCCGAAATGATACGATATATTAGACTTAACTGAGTGTGTTATTAGAGAGATAAGAGGGATTAACCCACCACCACAGAAGGATTGAATTTGCGTCGAACTATCATCGGATATCATTCATTACAACAGGGAAGTAGTACATTATAATAAACATGCAGCAACACGGGAAAGTACGGGTCAGTAGCTTTCATTTGAATGGTTACACTTTAGGATTTCATCCACGGACTCAAAAGTTAGAACCACCTTGGACAGCATAATAAACAGTACCAGAGGAAAGTACTGTTCAGTAGCTTTCATTTGAATGGTCACACTTTAGGATTTCATCCACAGACTCAACGTTAGAACCACCTTGTACAGCATAATAAGCAATACCACAGGAAAGTACTGCTCAGTAGCTGATTTCATCTACAATTTTAAAAGTTAGAACCACCTTGTGTAGCATTGTAAACAGCAACACAGGAAAGGACTGCTCAGTAGCTTTCAAATCAATGGTCACACTAGGATTTCATCCACAGACTCGAAAGTTACAACCACCTTGTACAGCATAATAAACAGTACCACTGGAATCCGAAATTTCTGCTCAGCATAGCTTTTATTTGAATGGTCATACGTAAGAATTTGAACTGCTGACTCAAAAGTTCGAGTCACCTCAGTTGTACGGAAGTAGCTGAAAATTCATGTTATGAAACATGTTCTATCGTTTTCAAGCCCGCATCTGATCAGTCCAAGTTATTATCTGGGCATTAATTGGATGATTTCTCATCAAAGTAAAAGAAAAACTGATGCTTACCAATGAATTGGCTTTTTACCTCTTCCTATGCATCATAATAACGTATGTAAAAGTGACCGGAGGAAATAACAACACCTTTTGCGTGTCAAAATTATGTGTTGTGATGACCAAGGTCCGCTGCGGTTGTAATATTGGACTTATTTCGAGAGTGGTACTTAAAAACTAAAAAAAAAACGCTGTTTGCCTAGGAGATTTCGCGAACCTCTTACAGTTTGTATTATGTTGTCATGGTGGAAGATAGATTTTTTTGGAGGTTTTAACTGGTTGAAAAACTACGTTTCTCGGTTAATATAACAATGAATTTGGTCCTCAAAGACCTCCAAAGAAGACAATTTTAGAGAGACTCAACATTTTCATACATTTACATTTATAGATACTGAACAAAACAAATTCCCCACTATGACATCAATTCTCTAAAGTTCAACACTGAATTCGTGAAGAAAACGGAGACGGAAATTTCCGGATTCCCTTAGTGAATTTATCAACAGATTTGCGTCCGTTAGACAAACAAGGATGTCGGTGAAGTAGTTTCTTTGGCGAAATAAACATCATAATCGCTGCAGAGGCGACCACCCATATCCGAAGGGCGACTGTGGGGGAAGGGGGTGGGGGTGTTGCCCCCCCCCGCCCCCCAAAAAATTGGGAGCTTCTAAAATAGGAAAATTGTATTTCATTCTTTTAATCTTGCCAGTCACGCTGCCAAAACCGCTGCCTGGTTAGCTCAGTTAGGGGGAGCGCCGGTCTGCTGAGCGGGAGGTCGCAGGTTCGAGGCCCAGCCGGACCAACACTCAGGGTCTTTTTAAATAACTGAGTAGAGAGTGCTGCCTTTTTAATGGCATCTGCAAACGGTTAGTCTTCTGGGATAAGAACGAAAACCCGTCTCACAGCACTTACACTTATCTTTTCTTGTGGGACGTAAACGAAGCCACACCGCTGTTCGAAAAGAGTAGGGCACGTAGACCCCGATGGTGTGGGGGCCAAACTTTACACATAATTCACATTATGGGTTGGGTGGGTAGAGTACGCTCATAACAAAAAGTCCCGATAGCGGCCGTCAATGGTGCCTTTGTGTGCTGACGTCCGAGCTTCGGTACTGTTAACATGTTAACGTATATTGTAAAGAGGTTACGTCTGTTATCCTCTCATCCATGACTTCTTCCTTCCTTCCCTGCGCACTATGTTGAACTTGACGTTAACGAGAAACTACTTGTAAACGACAAAATCACAGCTTCTTGTCAAAGAAGTACTGAGTCCCAGGCTGATTATATGAAACATTACAAACAACAAAAATGAACTTTGAAAAACTGCGGTTAGCCGGCTAACAAGTCTTCAAAAGCCCACAATTGAAATCCGTTTTAATCTCGCTGAAGTTTGTCCATCCGTGCCTCTTTTGTATTTGCTGTTTTGTTTAGATTTTTGTTTAATGTTTAGAGCAGTCATTTTAATGTTTCACATAATTTGGTGGCAGTTTTCACTTTTTAGAATTTTGAAAAAATTTATAACACAGCTCCCTTAATTTGCGTTCATGCAAACTCTATCGCGTTTATTTAGCTTCGCTCAAATTGTCAAATGTCGGCGAGTTCTCCAGGAGTTAAAAACTTGAGGACCGCATCCAGATTAAAAAAGGGAAGGAAAATTCGTTGTCTTGTGTTCATATCCTCTGCACAATGTCGCATTAGGAAATTTTACGTCGTGGTCGTGCAGTAGACTTCAAAGAAATGCAGTATACAAATAACTGTAATGCTCGTGCAGAGCAATTGTTGTCGTTGTTTTTTTACGTTTACGTTTCAGTTGCTTAATCTAGCTATCAAGCTCCCTAATCAGCTGGACCGTAGGCCCATATAAGGTCGTGCCTTCCGAAATATTGGTAAAAAATATATATATATTCCCGACTGTAAAATCAGCCTTGCTTCTTTGGTTCCTTATTAAGGTGCCTACAATAGGTCACGTAACCCTGTTTTCGTTAACTAATAGGTGGCCAGCCTCGCGAGCGAGCAGGCAAGACAAAGTGAGTCCTGTGTTATGACTGGCTACCAGAACGGACAGGACGGGGCTATATTGCCTGCGCGGGATCGCCCGATTTGTCCCGCGGGAAAAAACTAATTTTGTTTTCACTTTTTAACAAGCTTGTTCGGTCAAGATGACGTGAGTGAAATCGATCTAAAAGACCCTGGAAAAATGAAACCGGGCCAGCACACAGGCATGCGCAGTGGGCGGCAGGGTATCACGCATGGTTAGTGTGGCATCTCCTCTGATTGGTTGAAAAAAGTCATAGATTAGCCTATGTACAGACGTCCGCCCTCCCTCAGGAAAAATCGGGAGAGAAGTCGTCATCTCTTCTCCCGATTTTGTCTGAGAAGGGGGTTGCCTAGTTCCTAGGCCTCATTATTCCGGGCGGCCAAAGCGTTTTGGGTCACGTGGTCTGACCGTTCGCCTCGGATACGTCACCGAAATGAATTGACCGAGAGGGACTGGGAAAACGCCGTACAGGGACTAGGCAAAGAAGGGGGGACGTCTGTACACAGGCCAGTCAAAGATTAGAACAAAACGAGAGAAAATTAAGGAAGATCATCCATTCTAAAGTAAGAGCATAGGGAAGGTCGGCGAAGTCTCAAGGATATAACGCAAGAGACGTAAGGCAGAAACGGATAACGAAACAAATGCAAAAATTCCACACGTTTCTGTTGACTGATCTGTCGATGTGCTGCAATGAAGTAAGGCGAACGCAAAGCAACCAGATACAAGGAACCTGGCCTTGATGTCACCCGATGCATGTTCACTCACAACATTGCGAAAGTTTTGATTACATATCTCGCGTTATACACTTCACTGTTTAGGTTTCAGATTAGCGAACGGCGCTGGGTGGGTACCTCCATAACGAAAAGTTCTGGGCACTTTTTGAATCTTTTTGGAACAGGAATTTAATGGCAATGGTTTAAATACAAACAACTGACAAGACTGACAATCCAAATTTTTTGTGAACCATACGTAAGTGTTTCAGTCGAATAACACACTAGTCAGATACTCGGACGCACTCGAGAAGGCGACCTTCCTTATTCAGCTGCTGATTCACCAGAGGTCATGTTACATGATCTCAGTGTTACATAAGTTAATTTTCATGATTCACAGAGACTGTTTAGATTACCTTGTAGAGCCTGTAGAATCAGTGTTAAGCAATAGGAACTACCTACCGTTGGACATACATTTTTTGTGCAAATGAAGACTGTCCGCCAAATGCGACTGTATGCAATTCTTTCAGTAAAGAGTTTACCTTCCTTTACAGCATTTATAAAATTGCAACGGCAAGAGGGATTTTCGATGGATTAATTTTATCATATCCGTTGTGGTTAACTAGCCAACTCAAAAACGATTCGTCTTGAAAACGTTGACAGCGATTACATACAAAAACAACCATCACTGGATAGTGATGATGAAAATGAAAAAGCAGGGAGTTATTAAAATTTATGATGGCTCACCTTTCATAAGATTGAGGTCACTGGCGATAAAAAGAGTTGTTCTTTGACTGTATTGTAGCTTCGTCTGGTCTTCTTGAAAAGCCTGTACAATGCACTTCACACAACTTCTCTTGCCAGTTGCATCTCGAAGTCGCCACGGTATTTATTCTTCACAGAACAATTATGTGTATACACACCTACCGACAGTGCGAAATGATTTGAAATGCTTAATCGAAACATTTTTCTCCCTGCTCTTATAATGGACCAGTAGTATCTGTTTATAGAGCCACGTGCATAGAAGGAAATTGTTTACAAATCTTTTGGTTTCAAACAATTGAATTTGCCTAATAGCTGAAAACAACACAAGTTTCTGAACCATAGCCAAATATGCATTTGACAACAAGTTCCGTTCTAGATTGTATTGGTTTATTTCTCGGAAATCTTTAGCAAACCATTTGCGGAA
The DNA here is from genome assembly GCA_038088405.1 of Porites divaricata. NCBI lineage: Eukaryota > Metazoa > Cnidaria > Anthozoa > Scleractinia > Poritidae > Porites > Porites divaricata. Next base: position 1,330,031 of record JBBMOI010000017.1, read on the forward strand.
ATGCAACAGAGCTGGGGTTAAATTTATATATAGTTCGAGACATCGGAGAGGAGTGAGTAGAGTTGCACTTACCCGTTTGCGACATTACAATACTATCGAAACAGCGGATGAAGCACTTAGCTGAAGGAAAACCAAGTCACGTGCATATTACAGTTGACCTTTTAAAACATTGTTGAAAACTGTAGTCCAATTGTGTTTAGCTAGAGCCGAATCTGGAAAACAGTTGTGTGTTCCAAACCCAAGAAAAAGCAGACATAAAAAAGGGGGTTGTTTTTAAGCCAATCCAGGTTCGAAAGAACTGCCTTTGGCAATGTGTTTAAAGTTCCCTCTCGAAAGCTTATTAGCATATAAAGTTTTGCATAACATTGATAAGCGAAGAGTCTGTCATTTCCTTGTTTACAACTCTAGCGATGGAAAGGAATTCAAAGTACGCTGTATGAGATCTGCGGGATACCAGAGAGGGAGTAGGGCGTTATGGGAAACCTTCCAGAATTCATTGCGTAACGCAATAAAACAAGAAAAGCTGATCAGTGATTGCAGCTGAATTTTTGCAGGGCCATAGCTAAGTGGATTCTATCGTCCATTATGTACCCGCAGCGCACAAATTAAAGCAGTTTGGGTGAACAAGACCATCAAACAGAAAAGACTGGCTGACTGGATACTTCATCCATATTTTCAAAAACATAAAGCCTTAAGCTTGGAAGATCATTGGAAAGCATAAGACTCCGGGTGGCTGGAGAGAGTAACATCCATTTGGACGGCAATCTAAGGATAACAGTTTTAAATAATAAATATTTCAAAGTTCTTATTAACATCCTTCCGTCCACGTAGATTTCCTTTGAAACCACTTGCCCATTCCTCATCAGCTTCAGAATACAGTGGAACCTCTCGGTGCGGACAGTTTCCAATGTCCCAACAAAATTCTCATATATTTTCTTTAACAAATCCCTCTATAATACGGACAACGGATACTAAATCTCGGCCCCAGACAGTAAATTCAAATAAACTTAACCTCATTATTACCGCCGGACACTGCGGTGATCAGGTGAGTCCCGAATCCCGATCAGGTGAATCGGCACGGGCTGAATCACGTCTGGCTGATGAGCTGTGCAAGGTGATTTCAAAAGCCTAGTCACTGTATATCAAACAACGGTTTGCGAAAGGTGCACAGAGGAACACAACTTTTGTAAGGCTTGAATAACTAGAGTTAGCATAAAGATCTTCTCTATGACATTTTGTACTATAATTACTGTTTACTGCAATTGCAAAATAGCAAAAGACGCTTTCAGAATCTGCTTCACGTTACAACTTTTTACATTCAGTATTACGCTGTAACTCGTTTCGTTTTAAAACAGTGATTTCTCTACGACTGTACTTACTTTGTAGCTGAGATGTACAATGTTGTATGCTACTCTTCGTACTGTGAGTTAATAAATTTAAATGCAGCTTAAAGACGGGTGTGATTGAAGCTGGTTTTAGCTACTGAACACTTAAAACTTTTATAAGGACACCTCTCTAATACGGACACTTCGCTCCGTCCCCTCGGTGTCCGTATTAGAGAGGTTCGTTTGTATAACAAGTTGCTGTTTTTTCTGGAGATATTCCGAGTAATATTTTTGGCGCCATTTTCAGTCGGTAATTCACTGAGTATTTCATATCTACATAACGGTGAACTATTTCAGTTCGCGACAATTTTCCGGGCGGAGTTTTCCGGCATGCAGGCACGCCGAAACAGCTAAGCCGTCCTCTGTTTTTCTTAACGTCAACCGTGAATAATTTATAATAACAGAGAGGTAAGGCATCACGTTCATGTCAAACGGCAAGCGCGAATTGTTCCACGTGACCGAGTTTTGCCATTACTTTTTGTTTACTGTTCATTATTTCTACACGTAAATTAGTGGTTTCGCGCCATTTTTTATCGATAAGAATTGTTTTGAGCTGTTTTTATCTGCTCATTTTCTATTTTGAGAAATTCTCAACTTGAATCCGCCTACAATGCCTACAATCACTACCTCCTGAGTGACTACTGGTAAACGAAAGTATAATTTAGGGGGGTTAAAGCCAACCATAAACGAAGAACTTTTTTTGAGTTAATAATAACGCTGATAATATTGAATGAACACAGCCACCTCTCGACCATACAGTGATTGTTCCTCTAATAAGAGAAGGCTTGGGGCGGGGGTTGTTGTTGATTAGAGGATGCTTTATTCACGTGATAAATATTTTAGTGTTTTCCAAGAAACCAGAAATAAATTTCATCCCCATGCTAACTTGGCTAACTACTTTTACTTCCCGAAACTGATCTTGGATGGGCTTAATAACGACTAAAACTACAGCTATACATCTCTCCAAAAAATAAAAGATCGAAAGTTTAAGACGACAATCATTAACAAAACTCTCCATCCAATTTTCACTGCGTACAAACCCAAGAGCACTCCTGAACAGAACCGATAATAGCTCGATAATGCTGATATAAATCAAGCATCAACAGTTCGAATGAAAATATAACAAATTTCTTCCGCTCAAACCCAGCCATTTGAAAAACTTTTCAACATAGTCCTAAAACAATCAGGATTCAGTGCACTGTTAGCTTAAGAGATAATTATTAACGGAATAAAAGAGAAATTCATCATCCACAAATAGTTCGTTGATGCGGAAGATAAACTAACAAAGAGGAACAGAATTTCCCACTCCTTCGTGATAGGCGGAAGTTTTCATTTACGGGTGAAATCAATTTAAAACGGAGAGTTAGGATGCAAAAAAGCGAAGACTTACTGATGAGGAACAATTGTTTTCTTTCCCTTGTCGACATGAGTTTAGGGCACCTAACGATTACAAATCCGCCATCACAATTTCCTTTTTCAAATGTTTTGATGTTATAAACGCGACTTTTCATTTGCCGCGCGCCTAATGCCAAGTCATATTAAATTATAATGACTGTCTGAGGTGTCACCAAAGACTATATTTGCGCTTTCAAAATTAGCAAAATTCATTTGTAAAAATAATATTACCTTACACAAAGCGTACTGATTGCTCAGTGTCATTGCAAATTTTGAAAGTTGTCGGCTTCAAAATCGTCGCGGGGCTGGTTTGTCAGGTGTAAAGTGGGTAACTTTTTCTGAGCAGAATTAATATCTGTTCCGCAAGAAAGAGCTTCCTCTTTCGCCTTTTTTATGAAGATTAATCGATCGCACGATAACACTGTTTGGGCCGATTGTGAAACAACTTAAGTTCAATATTTCCCATGTAACGATATAAAAAATGAAATTCGCGTCCTTATTTTGTGCTTTTTTGCGGTACTGTTTATAATGCAGTACAAGGTGCCGGTTAAGTGTGACCATTCAAGTGAAGGCTACTGAGCAGTTCCCTCCTGTGGTACTGTTTATTTAAGCAATAAACCAGACCTTCTATGGGTTTACCGGCGTGATAACCCGCGCGGGATGTTGGGAGAACACGAAAAAGGCTTTTAAATCACGAGAAAGTGAGGTCTCTCATAAAATAACTTAAAGGTTTCTATGAGTTTGCCGGAACAATAAACCATAGGTTTTAAACCAATCAGAACGCGCGTACTATCTTAGTTATTTTATAATATGCTGTAAAAGGTGGTTCTAACTTTTGAGTCTGTGGATGAAACCCCATGGTGTGACCACTCAAACGAAACCTTTCTGGCAGCTGTACCGCACGATAATTTATTAATAATTTTTTTTATCATGATCCAAAATGAAGTTAGGGATTTTCTTTGGCGTTCTTGGAAGATATAACATATATAAAAAAGACGTCAGGTATTGCTTATGTAACTAAGAGAAGAGATTGAGCGTGAAGAAGACGCCTCAGTCCTAGGCGGTCAAAAAGAACACAACTGAACAGTTTTAAGCAAGCCTGCAAAGCGACCAGTACCTACCGCATTAGAGTAGAATTCAAAATTCGAAGCAAATTTCCGAGAATATATTTTAAAGAATATATTTCTAAAACATTCTAGAAATCTAAAACTGGACAAATTTTACCAAATTCTAAAAGAATTGAAACCAGGAAAATTTTATAAAATGGAAACCTCGAACAACGAAATTCAAAACCAGATTTTTTTGTTTAAATCCCAACACTTCGACATTCGGAAACTGGGTAGATATGAAACATATTGACCCTCCGGTGCACCTGTTTGTATCCAATTCTGGCGTTTTTTCAAAAAGAAAAAGAATCATTGGTTGTGAGCAAAAGAGACAATTGAACCTTTCGAAAAAGGTACCAATTAAACTGACTGTTTTTGAGTGAAAACTTATTCGCGTTACCGAAGGACTATACACACCTGAAATGACAAGATCAGTTCTGTTTATATTTACTTTTCAAAACTGAAAAGACGCCGAAAATTAAAACAGGGAAACTTTAAATTTCCATTTGAAAAGAGAGAATAACAAAGTCTGAAAAATAAATGTTTGGCGTTGTAACGTTTCGAACCAAAACGAAGAATTGGCGACGTACAACTTTTAACTCACTAAGGCTAAATTTTGTATAGCATGAAAAACGACCTCAAAAACGTGGATGCCTCAGCCAAATTAGAAAACGTAAGGCCAGTGAAAAATAACTGGAGATGAGTTAAATATTCACCTGTAAAGAGAAGTTTGCAAAACGAAACTCGCTATTGGCATAAAAACCTCGATTGAGTAGAAAGAAAGTAACCGTTTTAATATAACGTTTACCTTCTGGTTATATGCATACCATAAACTGCACGTCGTAATAACACAAATCTTACCTCTCGAGTGTTGGTTTCACCGTGTAAATTCCCTTCAGAAACCTTTCCTTACTCTGCTCCAGGCTAGCCAACTTTTAAGCTGGAAATAACCCAGGTACTTAGAAAGGTAAAACCACTTAATGTTTTAAAATACTCAAAGAAAAGGCATGTTTCTAGTGGAAAAGTAAATGACCTATTGTTTCCCATAAATGTGCAATTAACTCTAGTTCAATGCTATTTCAACCAACACGGCCAAAATGTGTAAACAAGAAATTATGATGACCAACTGAGTTCAACTGCACAGCTAGAAAGAACCAATTTCATCTCAACAATTTTAATATTCTATTTGCTAACGGAAGTGAAAACACAACAACAATAAGACAAGTGTGTTCTGCAAAAAAAGGCAAATGATGTTTGACGATGCCATCTTTGACAGCTGTTTAGATCTTCTTTCATGCAACCGGTTGAATACGATGTTTCACTGCTGAATTTTTTATATAGTTTTTAGGTTAAGATGTCTTACACAATGCGCACCGAACCAAAATAGGAAGAAACTCCGAATAGAGACAGTCCTTAGAATTGTTTCACGCATTTCAGAGTTGCCGGATTTTCTATAACAGTATCGGGTGAATTTGAGAGCCTCGACCTTAATTTTTTGTAAATGGTCTCCAAGCAACCATCAGGAACATGCAAAACAGAACCATTTGCTGCAGAATCACCAAATACTATTTTTTCAACGTTTACTGCCATTGGTAATGGTTGATCTCGGCTTAAGTCATGGTCAAGTGTTCGAACGAAAGAAATATCATCCGTCTCACCAAAAAGATTACATTTTTGCATATTTCTGATCCCAAACTGAGCTTCTTTTAGCCAAATGAAGTTCACTTCAGTATCATCAGATCTGATCTAGGACAAGTGGGGGTTTTGTCTCCTGTACGCCTTTTCTTACGATGCACATCCAGTTTTGTATGCGGAGGGCCTGAGGTTGAGCCGACTGCTGTGAGAGAAGAAGGAGGGCTTGGAAACGAACGTGCACACACCATGAGAATTTTAAGACGTCTCATTCTTGTGACATTCTTGTTTCTTGCCAGCGAATTCTAACAATCGTTTTCCGCTCAAACGATATAACCTCCATTCATCCAGACAAACCGCACCTATGCGGTCATAAAAATCCAGAGCTAATTTGTTCCAGCATAAAACGTGCCAATCCAGCCGGGTGCACTTTCTCTCCACAGCGACCTGAAAGAATACGAGGTTCTTTGTTGCACGATGCATAAAAACTGAAACTTCAAAAATTACTGAAATGAATGAATAAAACTTACAGCAGAAACTCTCTTCAGCAATGCCTTTCCAATCCCTTTACCTGATACAGAAAAGGAAAATAAATAATAAATTCTTGCAGCATTATTTCGTATCACAAGCGGAATTGCCTTTAGAGCCATATTCCAACTCCCCAAGGACATAACCAGATAGAGCTTCCTTTTGCACAGGGGTTAATAAATATGGATGTTTACAACCTGGGGGGGGGGGGGGGGGGGCACTCCTTTATTGGGCCTAAACAAACGGGTGTGTTTACTGAACAGGGTATGGTTTCCGAGTCTAAAACAGGGTATGCATTTTCACTATCAGCACCTTCAATAGGGTGTGTAGGGTTGATGGGTGGAGAGAGGGTAAGGGGCAGCTAGGATGCAAAGGGGTGAAGGGCAGGTGGGTGGCACGAGGGTGAAGGGCAGTTGAGTGAGGAGGGGGCAAAGGGCAGGTGGGTGGCATGAGAGTGAAGGGCAGGTGGGTGGCATGAGGGTGAAGGGCAGGTGGGTGGCATGAGGGTGAAGGGCAGGTGGGAAGGAAGAGGGTGAAGGGCAGTTGAGTGAGGAGGGGGCAAAGGGCAGGTGGGTGGCATGAGGGTGAAGGGCAGTTGAGTGAGGAGGGGGCAAAGGGCAGGTGGGTGGCACAAGGGTGAAGGGCAGGTGGGAAGGAAGAGGGTGAAGGGCAGTTGAGTGAGGAGGGGGCAAAGGGCAGGTGGGTGGGGAGCGGGCAAAGGGCAGGTGGGTGGCATGAGGGTGAAGGGCAGGTGGGAAGGAAGAGGGTGAAGAGCAGTTGAGTGAGGAGGGGGCAAAGGGCAGGTGGGTGGGGAGGTGGCAAAGGGCAGGTGGGTGGCACGAGGGTGAAGGGCAGGTGGGAAGGAAGAGGGTGAAGGGCAGTTGAGTGAGGAGGGGGCAAAGGGCAGGTGGGTGGCATGAGGGTGAAGGGCAGGTGGGAAGGAAGAGGGTGAAGGGCAGGTGGGTGGCATGAGGGCTAGGGTTAGGGTTAGGGTTAGAAGAATGAAACTACTTATTTAACAGTAATTTTTACTAACCATGTCGGGTTACTTTGGCACATTTTTAGTATTAAACCAAATGTTCAAAACTACTGACCATTGGTTAATGGGTTACCATTAATTTCGAGCCCTGCTAAAACCTATAAATAGTTTTATCTGTTATATAAATGTACCTCTTGAAGCAGGGTCAACATAGAGGTCTTCCAAAAATAAAGTTCTTCCTTCCCAAGTAGAATAGTAATTGAAATATAATGCATAGCCAATGGCTCTCTTCTTTGGCAAACAATGATTTCCTTCAGGGGTTTGAATCACTTCAGCTATCAGGCAATTAAACCAAGGGCTCTCCCCAAAGCCATCCCTCAGCATTTCTGTATTTGGATGTAATCAGCACATAACGTTTAATTTTGTTACCGGTAATTCAAATTTA
>JBBMOI010000017.1:1342500-1352500 GCA_038088405.1 Porites divaricata
AAACAGTAAGAAACAAAAATTGGCTTTCTGCTCATACCAAAACCTGTTAATTAAAAAATAAGCGGCGGTATATAATAATATTAGAAAGAAAAACCCACGTGGAATAAACAGAGGCAATGGCCCTGCCTGTCACCACGAACGTTTTGACACTAAAGTCAAATGCCCACAAGGTGAGCCTCATTTTGGGTCAAATTCTCCACTGTACGGGAGCTTAACTAAAGTCAAATGCCCGGGGTATGTCCAAAGGGCAGTTTTGGAATTGACTGATAGGGACATCTTCTGGTGCGGCCTCTCGCACTCTCCAATCTTAGGTCCGAAATCCATATTAGGCTCGCGGTCGATCAGCTCTTCAATCATCATTACAGAAACGCGCGCCCATTGAAAAAGGTCGCCCGTGAGAATTGTTAAGTAGACTGGGACGAAAAAAATCTCAGTTTTGGTAGGTGCAGTCCCTCGGTTTTCCCGTGAAAACCTGGGTATGAATTCTACTTTGATTGACGTGAGGAGTTTTTGCCACTGACTGTTTGCGCAAACGTATTTTCGGTCCACGCAATTGGGATGAAGAGCTAGAAGAGACGGCCGGAAATACGTCTGTTTTCGCAGACGCGTTTCCAAATCTAAAATTTGGTTGTGCCCAATTTGATTTAGTTCTGTTTTTGTTTTTGTTCGTTTGGTTTTGGTAGTGACAAATGAATGTACAAAGGTAAGATACTGAAACACTATTTGGGTCACCTAGCTAGTTTTATACGCATGCTTTGAGTGCTGTAAGGAGAATAATTGGCACTTTCTGTGGGACCCAGGTTCCATGAAGTTGACAATAAGCAGACAAAACATTGATTTTGCTACTTTAAAATTTACCTGTAACACCGACCTCGGGCCAGAAAAATTGATTGTGTGAATCAATTAAAGACAATCAAATTAAAATGCTGAGTTAATGACAATTTTTCTACTACCAAACTAGCTAGAAATTCAAATTATGGTAGCACTGCTTTTTTCGGAAAATGGTTCTCGTGCGTTAAAAATCGTCAATTCATGAGGAAGGACATCAGGACCCAAGAGTACCGGCAATATTTGACAAAATTGGGTAGGAATTCTGAAAACGATATTCTTAGCTCTTATTAACCGAGCTAGGTCGGTCTGTATGGGAGAATCTTGACCTCGGTCAAGATTCTCCCATACAACCGACCTAGCTCGGTTAATAAGATGTTTATTATATGGCCAAACAAGAAAGCAAAGGAACAAAAACATAAATTTCGATTTCATCTTTGCTCGTAGCTTCCTCGGCAGGACTAAAATTTGCCAACGTTTGCTCGTTTTCTTTACCTGCTTCCTCGTGAAGGTCCAATCATTCTTCCATTTATAATTAGTATTATTAACAGGAACAATCTAATTTTTTCATATTCTTTGTTTGTAACTTTTTGAGGACAACTGTTACAACAAGATCGGTCTAGATGCCGGTCTAGATCGATTTTAGCCAATCAAATTCTTGAATTTGTTTGTTTCCAGTCCTCTTGAGACATGGCCATATAATAAGTACAAAAAATTTCTAAAGTACATACAGATGAGCTTGGGTGTGGTCCGAGGGGTGTGGAGGGTCCATAAGAAAGACCGTTATTGATCACCACAAATTTGCACTCTTCGTGAACTTCTGTCAATCATCTCTGCATATACACGGCTCGATAGCTATGCAGTTGCAGACGTGACACTGCAACACCTGACCTTCCAATAGCTGTGCTGTATCACCTGTGTCATTGTACTATCAACCTGTCCATAATAATAATGCTTCTATTAAAAGCGTGAAAAAATCTGTTTTGCAATCCTTGCTAAAATTTTTTCTACTCATATTGTGCGGAGAGCACAGTAACTGAGTTTGAATTTTGCAGTGCGCCTTCGGTAGTGAACTTGACAGGTTTCACAGATTTGTGCTTCAAAGAGCCGTTTCTCTGCAGTTAAGGAAACATGGATTTCAACGAATTCGAGGAAAGCAAGAAACGGTAAGCAAACTCATATATACTTTGTCCACTTTTAAGAGGTTTCCGTTAAAATTATCACACCATCTTCGTTTCATAAATCGTTAGCAGGATCTCTGACCAGACATTTTGCTGAGCAATTTTAAGCCATCTGCGTGGAATCTTCTGAAATTGAAGGGTTCGTTAGTTTGATAATTAATAAATGCGATCGAACCTATTTTTCTGCATCAAGTTCCTTTCCCGCGGCAAAAGTCAAAGCAGAGCTTTCGATCTCTTAATTTCTTACGCCTCAAACAATACCGAGTAGCTCAGCGTTATATACTCTGTATAACATGTACAAAATGTCCAGCTTGTATCACTCAAATATCGGGCTGTCTGTTTATAAAATAATCTTGATTGGTAGAACCTAAGTAAAAAAGTACCATAGTTTAACCATAGTTTGGAAATTTTTTAAAACTGTGAGTTTTTTTATTACTTTTTTCAGAAGAATGTTCAATAGTGATCGTGTTGAGGAAAAAGAAAGAAGACTTAACGCAAACATGATTGAAAGAAGAAGAATGCAGAACATTAATTCCGGTTTCACAAGCTTGAAAAGATTACTTCCACCGACGGATAAGAAGCTGACGAAGGCAGCCATTCTGCAGCAGGCTGTACAACACATTCTGCGCCAACAGCGGACTATTGTTCAAGTCCAGGAGAACAATAGTGCTTTGCGACAAAACTTGGCCGACGAAAGAAAGCAACGCCTTGCTCTAAGAAAACAGTGCGATGCTTTCGTCGCAGAGAATTATGCGAGACAGGAATGTTGCAGAGGTCTTTTCTGTTCTCACATGCAAATTAAACTCCCTTCTACACCCCCAGAAGATTTCAGCGACAGAACAATGAGCCGCTGGCCACTAATGTCTTGTGACAACTTGGATGTCAATCTTGGAGAATACAAGAATACAACGTTTGATGGTTTCAGTTGCCAGGATTCGAGGCAATCGCGGCCCAGAGTATCCGTGATACGGGAGAACACATGGGAAGTACATGAGAGCAAAGAAATGTATCCAGCTGCCAGTGCTGGAACCTGCAAAGAAGAGCCTTCGCCCGCGTGCCAAGAATCCAGCGGTTTGTCTTTGTCACGTGAGTTTTCAGAATCAACTGTATATCGGCACGGATCTTGGGCAAATAACTTGAATTGCATTGTGGATGCAATTGATTTGATTGAAAAGCAATGATAACTTTATAGATGTTCTCATAGGGTGCACAAATATTAGTGTACAGCTGGGTAGTTTTACCACCAAATCGCCCTTACATGTATGGAGGACACGTTAACCAATTGCATAAGCCGGCGAGGAAGTGTGTTTGCAAATAGCTGGTCTAAATTTGCTTGGTATTTTCCAGTGTTTATCGCAACTAGCTGGTCTAAATTTGCTTTGTTAATTTTGAATGTTTATCGCAAATAGCTGGTCTAAATTTGCTTTGTTAATTTTGAGTCTTTATCTCAAATAGCTAGTCTAAATTTGCTTTGTTAATTTTGAGTGTTTATTGCAAATAGCTGGTCTAGATTTGCTTGGCATTTTTTTAGGGTTTACCGCAACTAGCTTGTCAAATTAAGGATCAGTTTAGCACAAACAGAAGGGGTAAATTTGCTTCGTTAGTTTTGAGTCTTTATCTACCCTGCTAGCAGAGGCTTTTCCCTTGTGTTTCTCAGCGTTGTACTGCCATTCTCTTCGCGGTTTTGGCTGCTCGCGTTTTGTTTTGGTTGTTTCTGTGCCGAGGAAAAGACCTCTGCAGACAACCGTTTGGGATTCCTGTTGAGCCTGCGTATTAGATACCTCCAAGATCTAGGAGGTAATCACATGACTAAACCGGTTGTGGAACCGGTTTTATCGACTCGCGCATCTTTTTTGTACTAGTTTGCTGTGCAAAAGTGAGCCCGCTATATCAACATGGCGAGTGCGAGTCTTTCCCGTAGGAAAATCGACTCATGAATACATGAGCAAACTCCGACGGCGGCATCGTATTACCGACACGTGACCCAGAAATTCCATGGTAACCGCATTTTCATCTCGCGCATGCTCAACAGGAATCCCAAACGGCTGTCTGCAGAGGTCTTTTCCTTGGCACAGAAACAACCAAAACAAAACGCGAGCAGCCAAAACAGCGAAGAGAATGGCAGTACAACGCTGAGAAACACAAGGGAAAAGCCTCTGCTACTGAGGGTAGTCTTTATCCCAAATAGCTAGTATAAATTTTTCTTTGTTATTTTTTGAGGGTTTATCCCAAATAGTTGGACTAAATTTGCTTTGATAATTTCTGAGTGTAAAGAAGAAATCTTAAGAAACGAAAAGGCCAGTTGGAGCCGTGTAAAGGAATTTGATTGGGTGGGGGAAGGAGAGAGTTTTGTTCAGAAAAACCCCTCAAAGATTATTGTTATTGACTGTACAAATCATTTTTGCTATGCGCTGCAAAGATCGCCGACATTGTATTTTGTCCATCCGAACTTTGGAGGGGATATGCCAAGCATGAGTTGCTTCTACAAGTTTGAGGATATATTTTGTAGATAACTTGCTGTGGTCTTTGTAAATCTTTAATTGTAAGTAGTTGAGAAAAGCCTATTTAACACTGGACGTGCGCGTATTATATTTACGATATACTGAACAAATGATATCATCGACTTAGGGTGGGTAGGAAAGATGCACCCCGGACTCGGGAGGGGTGAGGATGGAGTTTGCCAATGGGCTTTAATGGCCCTGTAGAGTAGTTAACAATAAGAAAGTTTCTCACCTAAGGATCGCAAATGTCTTGTGTTCTATCATAAAACACATTAAAGGTGAATCTTGGCTGGACCAGACAAGAGATCAGTGTCACATTTTTGTGCGATACTTGGGCGCACCGGATTTACTATTTAGACCTTTTCGGTGAAAAATACCAATTTCAGGACTGATGCACTGCACCAACCTTACGCATGCGCACAACCGGTGAGCGACGACCATCCGCTACGCAAAGATACGGGAACTTTCGGTTCCTTATTAAACCAGCAGTTATTCGTCAGGGGATGCATCCTGGCGCAAACTCGTCTCTAGGGCTTTCCTCTTAGAATCTGGGAGGGAATCTTCTCTCAGATTTCAAGGAAAATGTCCTGGGAACGATGTTTGTTATGGTCAGTAGCATACGCGCTTGCCCAGAGACATATCACCTCTTCAAAAGTAGGTTGAGTTTGATCGTCCGGGTGAACGTAGTCCTGAATAGGACTGTTGTTGTTGACAGTAACTGACGTTTCGACAACCTGCGCAGTAGTCATCTTCAGAGTCAAAGTGAGTTGTATCACGTCAGTTGATGGTATTATACTCTGGTTAACTACGAGAGAACGACTGGAGAACTGACAAGTGAAGGCTACTGAGCAGTTCCCTCCTGTGGTACTGTTTATTTAAGCAATAAACCAGACCTTCTATGGGTTTACCGGCGTGATAACCCGCGCGGGATGTTGGGAGAACACGAAAAAGGCTTTTAAATCACGAGAAAGTGAGGTCTTTCATAAAATAACTTAAAGGTTTCTATGAGTTTGCCGGAACAATAAACCATAGGTTTTAAACCAATCAGAACGCGCGTACTATCTTAGTTATTTTATAATATGCTGTAAAAGGTGGTTCTAACTTTTGAGTCTGTGGATGAAACCCCATGGTGTGACCACTCAAACGAAACCTTTCTGGCAGCTGTACCGCACGATAATTTATTAATAATTTTTTTTATCATGATCCAAAATGAAGTTAGGGATTTTCTTTGGCGTTCTTGGAAGATATAACATATATAAAAAAGACGTCAGGTATTGCTTATGTAACTAAGAGAAGAGATTGAGCGTGAAGAAGACGCCTCAGTTCTGGGCGGTCAAAAAGAACACAACTGAACAGTTTTAAGCAAGCCTGCAAAGCGACCAGTACCTACCGCATAAGAGTAGAATTCAAAATTCGAAGCAAATTTCCGAGAATATATTTTAAAGAATATATTTCTAAAACATTCTAGAAATCTAAAACTGGACAAATTTTACCAAATTCTAAAAGAATTGAAACCAGGAAAATTTTATCGAATGAAAACCTCGAACAACGAAATTCAACACCAGATTTTTTTGTTTAAATCCCAACACTTCGACATTCGGAAACTGGGTAGAAATGAAACATATTGACCCTCCGGTGCACCTGTTTGTATCAAATTCTGGCGTTTTTTCAAAAAGAAAAAGAATCATTGGTTGTGAGCAAAAGAGACGATTGAACCTTTCGAAAAAGGTACCAATTAAACTGACTGTTTTTGAGTGAAAACTGATTCGCGTTACCGAAGGACTATACACACCTGAAATGACAAGATCAGTTCTGTTTATATTTACTTTTCAAAACTGAAAAGACGCCGAAAATTAAAACAGGGAAACTTTAAATTACCATTTGAAAAGAGAGAATAACAAGTCTGAAAAATAAATGTTTGGCGTTGTAACGTTTCGAACCAAAACGGAGAATTGGCGACGTACAACTTCTAACTCACTAAGGCTAAATTTTGTAAAGCATGAAAAACGACCTCAAAAACGCGGATGCCTTAGCCACATTAGAAAACGTAAGGCCAGTGAAAAATAACTGGAGATGAGTTAAATATTCACCTGTAAAGAGAAGTTTGCAAAACGAAACTCGCTATTGGCATAAAAACCTCGATTGAGTAGAAAGAAAGTAACCGTTTTAATATAACGTTTACCTTCTAGTTATATGCATACCATAAACTGCACGTCGTAATAACACAAATCTTACCTCTCGAGTGTTGTTTTCACCGTGTAAATTCCCTTCAGAAACCTTTCCCTACTTCGCTCCAGGCTAGCCAACTTTTAAGCTGGAAATAACCCAGGTACTTAGAAAGGCAAAACCACTTAATGTTTTAAAATACTCAAAGAAAAGGCATGTTTCTAGTGGAAAAGTAAATGACCTATTGTTTCCCATAAATGTGCAATTAACTCTAGTTCAATGCTATTTCAACCAACACGGCCAAAATGTGTAAACAAGAAATTATGATGACCAACTGAGTTCAACTACACAGCTAGAGAGAACCAATTTGAACTCAGCAATTTTAATATTCTATTTGCTAACGGAAGTGAAAACACAACAACAATAAGACAAGCGTGTTCTGCAAAAAAAGGCAAATGATGTTTGACGATGCCATCTTTGACAGCTGTTTAGATCTTCTTTCATGCAACCGGTTGAATACGATGTTTCACTGCTGAATTTTTTATATAGTTTTTAGGCTAAGATGTCTTACACAATGCGCACCGAACCAAACTAGGAAGAAACTCCGAATAGAGACAGTCCTTAGAATTGTTTCACGCATTTCAGAGTTGCCGGATTTTCTATAACAGTATTAGGTGAATTTGAGAGCCTCGACCTTAAGTTTTTGTAAATGGTCTCCAAGCAACCATCAGGAACATGCAAAACAGAACCATTTGCTGCAGAATCACCAAACACTATTTTTTCAACGTTTACTGCCATTAGTAATGGTTGATCTCAGCTTAAGTCATGGTCAAGTGTTCGAACGAAAGAAACGTCATCCGTCTCACCAAAAAGATTACATTTTTGCATATTTCTGATCCCAAACTGAGCTTCTTTTAGCCAAATGAAGTTCACTTCAGTATCATCAGATCTGATCTAGGGCAAGTGGGGGTTTTGTCTCCTGCACGCCTTTTCTTACGATGCACATCCAGTTTTGTATGCGGAGGGCCTGAGGTTGAGCCGACTGCTGTGAGAGAAGAAGGAGGCTTGGAAACGAACGTGCACACACCATGAGAATTTTACGACGTATCATTCTTGTTTCTTGCCAGCGAATTCTAACAATCGTTTTCCGCTCAAACGATATAACCTCCATTCACCCAGACAAACCGCACCTATGCGGTCATAAAAATCCAGAGCTAATTTGTTCCAGCATAAAACGTGCCAATCCAGCCGGGTGCACTTTCTCTCCACAGCGACCTGAAAGAATACGAGGTTCTTTGTTGTACGATGTATAAAAACTAAAACTTCAAAAATTACTGAAATGAATGAATAAAACTTACAGCAGAAACTCTCTTCAGCAATGCCTTTCCAATCCCTTTACCTGATACAGAAAAGGAAAATAGATAATAAATTCTTGCAGCATTATTTTGTATCACAAGCGGAATTGCCTTTACAGCCATATTCCAACTCCCCAAGGACATAACCAGATAGAGCTTCCTTTTGCACAGGGGTTAATAAATATGGATGTTTACAACCTGGGGGGGGGGGGGGGGTACTCCTTTATTGGGCCTAAACAAACGGGTGTGTTTACTGAACAGGGTATGGTTTCCAGGGTCTAGAGTCTAAAACAGGGTATGCATTTTCACTACCAGCACCTTCAATAGGGTGTGTAGGGTGGATGGGTGGAGAGAGGGTGAGGGGCAGCTGGGATGCGAAGGGGTGAAGGGCAGGTGGGTGGCACGAGGGTGAAGGGCAGTTGAGTGAGGAAGGGGCAAAGGGCAGGTGGGTGGGGAGGGGGTGAAGGGCAGGTGAGTTGCCAGCAATACCAATTTCAGCACTGAAGCACATGTACCAACTCTGCTGTGTGGCCAGTACCTCACACATGCACACACCCATATCACCCTGGCAGTGGCAGCCATGGACAGCTGTTTTGTCCTCATTTGGAATCATCAACATGGCATAGCCCCAGGCGAGAGGTCTCACTTGCAATCATCGACCCAGCTGTTTACTATCAAGGCAAGTGCAAAAGCACTCCTTTAACCCTTAAAGCCCCAATATCCAAATACAAATCCTCCAAACTGATCTCCATACATTTCCTTAAAGAATTGGTTGAGAGAATTTGTTTGCCAATCAAAGCCTTTCACATCAGTTGATTGTTTTATTAATTCTCACAACATTTTCTCTTGATTATGTATGGATATTGTTAGGAGAAGATTGACTTTGGTCACTCTTGGGACTCAACCCTTTAAGTCCCAATAGTGTCGTAGATCAATTTTCTCCTTACAGTTATCCATACACTATAAAGAGATAAGTTTTGAGAATCAATAAAATGATCACCCAAGAGAAAATACTTTGATCTTTGAACAAATTCTCTCAACTAATTCTTTAAGGAAATGTATGGAGATCAGTTTGGAGAATTTGTATGTGGATACTGGGGCTTAAAGGGTTAAAGGGTTCAGCACCAGCTCCACCAAACACAAGTGGTAGCTGTTGGTTGGGAACCACAAAACAGTTCTCTCATGGTGTATGTATAGAGATGGGATCAGCTAAATTGACCTGTGAGTTGCAAAGGGCTAAAGGGCAGGTGGGTAAGGTTGAATAAATAGGTTTAATGCCTTCATTTTAATGTATATGAGCATTGGCTGAAAGTGCAGGGAGAACACATACTTTTACAAAGAAAGAATCATAGCTGACATTTACTGAAAAGCTAAAAATTAGATTAGAGCGATTTTCGTATGATCTGGAAATAAAAATGTGAAAACAAAACAGAAACAACAAATGAACAGAAATAAAGCGATTTGATTGGTTTATCAAATGGATACAAACACGTGTGGCTTTTGTTTTGTTAAGTGAACGTTTGGGTGAAAAAACTTCATGCCTGAGAACTTTCTTGTAAAAATTAATATTCATTTGTAAGAAGAATTTCTATGAATGAAACTACTTATTTAACAGTAATTTTTACTAACCATGTCGGGTTACTTTGGCACATTTTTAGTATTAAACCTAATGTTGGAAACTACTGACCATTGGTTAATGGGTTACCATTAATTTCGAGCCCTGCTAAAACCTATAAATAGTTTTATCTGTTATATAAATGTACCTCTTGAAGCAGGGTCAACATAGAGGTCTTCCAAAAATAAAGTTCTTCCTTCCCAAGTAGAATAGTAATTGAAATATAATGCATAGCCAATGGCTCTCTTCTTTGGCAAACAATGATTTCCTTCAGGGGTTTGAATCACTTCAGCTATCAGGCAATTAAACCAAGGGCTCTCCCCAAAGCCATCCCTCAGCATTTCTGTATTTGGA
>JBBMOI010000017.1:1357500-1490000 GCA_038088405.1 Porites divaricata
GGGGAGGGATTACTCAACTATACTTGAATAATAACCGAAATTTGAATCATCCAACCCAACGTTATATTCTACGCGATGATTATGATGACATGATTTATACCCTCCTCCTGGACTCCGGAAGGGGGTACTCCTAGGAATTTTTTGGTGGGGTTCTGCTTCCTGGTTCTCTAAATCCTTACCCTATTTCAGAATACAAAAATTTCATTTTCCACACCCATTTTCAGATCTGATCTCTAAAATCCATACTCATTTGCAGGCCTAATTTAGCCTGTTCAAGGCTCTCAGATATAGAGGAGACTACCCAGTTTCCTCCCGTTATATTTTCGCGCTTTCTCAACCCTTCAGCACCCTTCAGCGGACCCAACTATCTCGGACCCTGGAACAGTCTAGGCCTGATTAGGCAGAAATTATGTCGTCATTAAATATTACAGATTAGAGCACAAGAGTAGATCATTCTCTTTTGAGCGCAAACAAAAAATTCTTCAAATGCATTTCAAATTCGATCGCATATTTCTATTTCGTTCTTATTCATTTACAACTGAAAACGATAAATTTTTGTCAGGCTCTTGATTCAGAAACCTCCACCAAGAATTCCTATTTTATACCCAGTCCGCAGCCTGTAGTCCGCGTTTTATACCTAGTCCGTGTTTTATACCCAGTCCGTATTTTCCAGTCCGCATTTTATACCTAGTCCGTATTTTATACCCAGTCCGCAGTCCGTGTTTTATACTGACCGATAGCATAGAACTTAGGGACTTTGCGGTTTCAAGTTTGCGTTTTAATACCTTTATCATTTGTAGAATGTCTGGAACATCTTCAGGTACAGCCTCTCGAACTCTCCAATTTCCAGTCGAGAAATCCATAGTAAGCAAAGTAAAGAGGATGGAAGTATCAGCCTTCGAACAGCCGGCTTCTGCTTCACCACGCTATCGCTGAAAACCGAGCCCCCTGGCCTTCGGGGCTGGACATTGGAGTGCTTATACTTGAAATTTGTATGTTGTGTATACTGTAATTCTGGGGACAAGCACAGGCCACCCACACAAATTGTGTTTGAATTTAGGGGAAATGTATTATGGGGTAACAAGATGCGATGAATTTTTGTAAAATCAAAATAAACATCTTTTTACCTAAAATGACCGGTTAATAGAGAGACTCCGACTATACTCTCGGGTAATTTTTTATTTCTCGTAAGGGATATGTTTCAGTAATGAGGAAACGGAAAGGGAACTCAAA
Organism: Porites divaricata; assembly: GCA_038088405.1. Lineage (NCBI taxonomy): Eukaryota > Metazoa > Cnidaria > Anthozoa > Scleractinia > Poritidae > Porites > Porites divaricata. The sequence continues at coordinate 1,358,734 of JBBMOI010000017.1, forward strand.
ATCAAAAAAGGGCTAATTTCATCCCTTAATGACCACTAAATGGGCAAATGATTTTTTGCAATGCCATCTTAGACAGCTGTTTAGAACTATTTTGTCATCTATTTTTAGCCAAAAGAAGTTCATTAAACAGTAAGAAACAAAAATTGGCTTTCTGCTCATACCAAAACCTGTTAATTAAAAAATAAGCGGCGGTATATAATAATATTAGAAAGAAAAACCAACGTGGAATAAACAGAGGCAATGGCCCTGCCTGTCACCACGAACGTTTTGACACTAAAGTCAAATGCCCACAAGGTGAGCCTCATTTTGGGTCAAATTCTCCACTGTACGGGAGCTTAACTAAAGTCAAATGCCCGGGGTATGTCCGAAGGGCAGTTTTGGAATTGACTGATAGGGACATCTTCTGGTGCGGCCTCTCGCACTCTCCAATCTTAGGTCCGAAATCCATATTAGGCTCGCGGTCGATCAGCTCTTCAATCATCATTACAGAAACGCGCGCCCATTGAAAAAGGTCGCCCGTGAGAATTGTTAAGTAGACTGGGACGAAAAAAATCTCAGTTTTGGTAGGTGCAGTCCCTCGGTTTTCCCGTGAAAACCTGGGTATGAATTCTACTTTGATTGACGTGAGGAGTTTTTGCCACTGACTGTTTGCGCAAACGTATTTTCGGTCCACGCAATTGGGATGAAGAGCTAGAAGAGACGGCCGGAAATACGTCTGTTTTCGCAGACGCGTTTCCAAATCTAAAATTTGGTTGTGCCCAATTTGATTTAGTTCTGTTTTTGTTTTTGTTCGTTTGGTTTTGGTAGTGACAAATGAATGTACAAAGGTAAGATACTGAAACACTATTTGGGTCACCTAGCTAGTTTTATACGCATGCTTTGAGTGCTGTAAGGAGAATAATTGGCACTTTCTGTGGGACCCAGGTCCCATGAAGTTGACAATAAGCAGACAAAACATTGATTTTGCTACTTTAAAATTTACCTGTAACACCGACCTCGGGCCAGAAAAATTGATTGTGTGAATCAATTAAAGACAATCAAATTAAAATGCTGAGTTAATGACAATTTTTCTACTACCAAACTAGCTAGAAATTCAAATTATGGTAGCACTGCTTTTTTCGGAAAATGGTTCTCGTGCGTTAAAAATCGTCAATTCATGAGGAAGGACATCAGGACCCAAGAGTACCGGCAATATTTGACAAAATTGGGTAGGAATTCTGAAAACGATATTCTTTGCTCTTATTAACCGAGCTAGGTCGGTCTGTATGGGAGAATCTTGACCTCGGTCAAGATTCTCCCATACAACCGACCTAGCTCGGTTAATAAGATGTTTATTATATGGCCAAACAAGAAAGCAAAGGAACAAAAACATAAATTTCGATTTCATCTTTGCTCGTAGCTTCCTCGGCAGGACTAAAATTTGCCAACGTTTGCTCGTTTTCTTTACCTGCTTCCTCGTGAAGGTCCAATCATTCTTCCATTTATAATTAGTATTATTAACAGGAACAATCTAATTTTTTCATATTCTTTGTTTGTAACTTTTTGAGGACAACTGTTACAACAAGATCGGTCTAGATGCCGGTCTAGATCGATTTTAGCCAATCAAATTCTTGAATTTGTTTGTTTCCAGTCCTCTTGAGACATGGCCATATAATAAGTACAAAAAATTTCTAAAGTACATACAGATGAGCTTGGGTGTGGTCCGAGGGGTGTGGAGGGTCCATAAGAAAGACCGTTATTGATCACCACAAATTTGCACTCTTCGTGAACTTCTGTCAATCATCTCTGCATATACACGGCTCGATAGCTATGCAGTTGCAGACGTGACACTGCAACACCTGACCTTCCAATAGCTGTGCTGTATCACCTGTGTCATTGTACTATCAACCTGTCCATAATAATAATGCTTCTATTAAAAGCGTGAAAAAATCTGTTTTGCAATCCTTGCTAAAATTTTTTCTACTCATATTGTGCGGAGAGCACAGTAACTGAGTTTGAATTTTGCAGTGCGCCTTCGGTAGTGAACTTGACAGGTTTCACAGATTTGTGCTTCAAAGAGCCGTTTCTCTGCAGTTAAGGAAACATGGATTTCAACGAATTCGAGGAAAGCAAGAAACGGTAAGCAAACTCATATATACTTTGTCCACTTTTAAGAGGTTTCCGTTAAAATTATCACACCATCTTCGTTTCATAAATCGTTAGCAGGATCTCTGACCAGACATTTTGCTGAGCAATTTTAAGCCATCTGCGTGGAATCTTCTGAAATTGAAGGGTTCGTTAGTTTGATAATTAATAAATGCGATCGAACCTATTTTTCTGCATCAAGTTCCTTTCCCGCGGCAAAAGTCAAAGCAGAGCTTTCGATCTCTTAATTTCTTACGCCTCAAACAATACCGAGTAGCTCAGCGTTATATACTCTGTATAACATGTACAAAATGTCCAGCTTGTATCACTCAAATATCGGGCTGTCTGTTTATAAAATAATCTTGATTGGTAGAACCTAAGTAAAAAAGTACCATAGTTTAACCATAGTTTGGAAATTTTTTAAAACTGTGAGTTTTTTTATTACTTTTTTCAGAAGAATGTTCAATAGTGATCGTGTTGAGGAAAAAGAAAGAAGACTTAACGCAAACATGATTGAAAGAAGAAGAATGCAGAACATTAATTCCGGTTTCACAAGCTTGAAAAGATTACTTCCACCGACGGATAAGAAGCTGACGAAGGCAGCAATTCTGCAGCAGGCTGTACAACACATTCTGCGCCAACAGCGGACTATTGTTCAAGTCCAGGAGAACAATAGTGCTTTGCGACAAAACTTGGCCGACGAAAGAAAGCAACGCCTTGCTCTAAGAAAACAGTGCGATGCTTTCGTCACAGAGAATTATGCGAGACAGGAATGTTGCAGAGGTCTTTTCTGTTCTCACATGCAAATTAAACTCCCTTCTACACCCCCAGAAGATTTCAGCGACAGAACAATGAGCCGCTGGCCACTAATGTCTTGTGACAACTTGGATGTCAATCTTGGAGAATACAAGAATACAACGTTTGATGGTTTCAGTTGCCAGGATTCGAGGCAATCGCGGCCCAGAGTATCAGTGATACGGGAGAACACATGGGAAGTACATGAGAGCAAAGAAATGTATCCAGCTGCCAGTGCTGGAACCTGCAAAGAAGAGCCTTCGCCCGCGTGCCAAGAATCCAGCGGTTTGTCTTTGTCACGTGAGTTTTCAGAATCAACTGTATATCGGCACGGATCTTGGGCAAATAACTTGAATTGCATTGTGGATGCAATTGATTTGATTGAAAAGCAATGATAACTTTATAGATGTTCTCATAGGGTGCACAAATATTAGTGTACAGCTGGGTAGTTTTACCACCAAATCGCCCTTACATGTATGGAGGACACGTTAACCAATTGCATAAGCCGGCGAGGAAGTGTGTTTGCAAATAGCTGGTCTAAATTTGCTTGGTATTTTCCAGTGTTTATCGCAACTAGCTGGTCTAAATTTGCTTTGTTAATTTTGAGTCTTTATCTCAAATAGCTAGTCTAAATTTGCTTTGTTAATTTTGAGTGTTTATTGCAAATAGCTGGTCTAGATTTGCTTGGCATTTTTTTAGGGTTTACCGCAACTAGCTTGTCAAATTAAGGATCAGTTTAGCACAAACAGAAGGGGTAAATTTGCTTCGTTAGTTTTGAGTCTTTATCTACCCTGCTAGCAGAGGCTTTTCCCTTGTGTTTCTCAGCGTTGTACTGCCATTCTCTTCGCGGTTTTGGCTGCTCGCGTTTTGTTTTGGTTGTTTCTGTGCCGAGGAAAAGACCTCTGCAGACAACCGTTTGGGATTCCTGTTGAGCCTGCGTATTAGATACCTCCAAGATCTAGGAGGTAATCACATGACTAAACCGGTTGTGGAACCGGTTTTATCGACTCGCGCATCTTTTTTGTACTAGTTTGCTGTGCAAAAGTGAGCCCGCTATATCAACATGGCGAGTGCGAGTCTTTCCCGTAGGAAAATCGACTCATGAATACATGAGCAAACTCCGACGGCGGCATCGTATTACCGACACGTGACCCAGAAATTCCATGGTAACCGCATTTTCATCTCGCGCATGCTCAACAGGAATCCCAAACGGCTGTCTGCAGAGGTCTTTTCCTTGGCACAGAAACAACCAAAACAAAACGCGAGCAGCCAAAACAGCGAAGAGAATGGCAGTACAACGCTGAGAAACACAAGGGAAAAGCCTCTGCTAGCAGGGTAGTCTTTATCCCAAATAGCTAGTATAAATTTTTCTTTGTTATTTTTTGAGGGTTTATCCCAAATAGTTGGACTAAATTTGCTTTGATAATTTCTGAGTGTAAAGAAGAAATCTTAAGAAACGAAAAGGCCAGTTGGAGCCGTGTAAAGGAATTTGATTGGGTGGGGGAAGGAGAGAGTTTTGTTCAGAAAAACCCCTCAAAGATTATTGTTATTGACTGTACAAATCATTTTTGCTATGCGCTGCAAAGATCGCCGACATTGTATTTTGTCCATCCGAACTTTGGAGGGGATATGCCAAGCATGAGTTGCTTCTACAAGTTTGAGGATATATTTTGTAGATAACTTGCTGTGGTCTTTGTAAATCTTTAATTGTAAGTAGTTGAGAAAAGCCTATTTAACACTGGACGTGCGCGTATTATATTTACTATATACTGAACAAATGATATCATCGACTTAGGGTGGGTAGGAAAGATGCACCACGGACTCGGGAGGGGTGAGGATGGAGTTTGCCAATGGGCTTTAATGGCCCTGTAGAGTAGTTAACAATAAGAAAGTTTCTCACCTAAGGATCGCAAATGTCTTGTGTTCTATCATAAAACACATTAAAGGTGAATCTTGGCTGGACCAGACAAGAGATCAGTGTCACATTTTTGTGCGATACTTGGGCGCACCGGATTTACTATTTAGACCTTTTCGGTGAAAAATACCAATTTCAGGACTGATGCACTGCACCAACCTTACGCATGCGCACAACCGGTGAGCGACGACCATCCGCTACGCAAAGATACGGGAACTTTCGGTTCCTTATTAAACCAGCAGTTATTCGTCAGGGGATGCATCCTGGCGCAAACTCGTCTCTAGGGCTTTCCTCTTAGAATCTGGGAGGGAATCTTCTCTCAGATTTCAAGGAAAATGTCCTGGGAACGATGTTTGTTATGGTCAGTAGCATACGCGCTTGCCCAGAGACATATCACCTCTTCAAAAGTAGGTTGAGTTTGATCGTCCGGGTGAACGTAGTCCTGAATAGGACTGTTGTTGTTGACAGTAACTGACGTTTCGACAACCTGCGCAGTAGTCATCTTCAGAGTCAAAGTGAGTTGTATCACGTCAGTTGATGGTATTATACTCTGGTTAACTACGAGAGAACGACTGGAGAACTGACAATTTGACTAACAATAGACGACTGTTTAACTGTGACAATAGAGGGATCGAAACGCACCAATTACTGATTACCAGTCTTCATAGCCAATAACATCACGGCTTAACTGACAGACGACCACTAACATCGCGACGTAATTGACCAATCAGACCAATAACCAGAGTATAATACCATCAACTGAAGTGATACAACTCACTTTGACTCTGAAGATGACTACCGCACAGGTTGTCGAAACGTCAGTCATTGTCAACAACAACAGTCCTATTTAGGACTACGTTTACCCGGACGATCAAACTCGACCTACTTTTGAAATGACTCCAGGGTTCAAACCTCACACAGTTGTATAACACCTCTTGTCAACGGGCAAAAGAAAAAAGTTAAACTTGACTGCCACGTCAGTGCCGTTAGCATAAAACATTTTGTCGCCTTTTTAGCTATAATTTGCGGTTTCTTTCCATACGTTATAGAATGTTTGGTGATTGTGAAATAAAGAAAAAGCAGCCTTGTTTTTCAATATGGCGACGTCCATTTTCGTCCGCGCGAAGGACTACGAAATGATATGCCCCGTTCGCTTTCTCCTTCCTGCCGTCCTTTTCGGGCAAAATAAAATAGCGAGAGACGTCCGGGAGCAATACAGAACCCGAAACAACATTTCTACCTTGTACTCTATTCAGCTTTCATATTAAAGTAAATTGGATGCAAAGTTACAGCCACTAAAGCATTGACAAAACAATTAAGGAATAAAATCAGATCATTTCCGTTACAATTTTTTCAAGTTATTTACTTGGAGAATCACTGAAACCTAAACTATCAGATTCATCATTTCCGCTTAGATCACTGCCACTATTTTTTCTTATGTTACCCAGTTCCTTTTTATTCGAAAACTTAGTACCATCCGCGACATCCTCTCTGAATTCCTCTGAAACTTTTCTTCTGCTCTCAACATAATACTGTTGTAATTTCTGTGCCTCCAGTTTTTTTCTGTCCTTTGCTCTCCTGTTTTGAAACCAGACTTGAATTCTATCCTCAGTAAGATTTGTTGGTTTTTCTAACTTTATTCTATCGTCGATGTGGGGATATTTGTCCTTTTTGTACACAGATTCGAGAATTTCCAACTGTTCTTTTGTGAGGTTTTTACGTTTCCGCTTGGATTCTTGTTTTTCTGTCGCAGTTTGTTCCGGTGAGCCTGTTTCTAATAAACGGGGCTTCTTTGAAACTGAAAATCAGCAATTATGAGACATAAAATTACTTTTTACGCAAACAAACAGATAAACGGACTGGGTGTAAAGGAAAGGATTTGCTTAATTTTCTTTACACTCATTTTGCAAAAAAATATTTTTGGACTTCAAAGTCTAGCATACCCTGGCTCCAGAGGTCCGTTGTCGAAATACCTATAGGATGAAATAACCGTACAGTTTGATAAAGCTCGCCTCGAATTATTAGGAAATAGAGAGATTATGCATCGTGTTTACGGCAAACGGCAAACGTGAATTTGTACCACGTGACAAAGTTTTCCATTCATTTATTGTTCATTATAACTACACGAAAATCAGTAGATTCCCGCCAATTCTATCCATAAGAATTGTTTTAAGCTGTTTTATCTGCGCATTTCTCTCTTTGAAAATTTCTTAACTTGAATCTCACGTTTGCCGTTTGCCCTAAACGCGATGCTAAATCTCTCTAATAGGAAAGAAAAAGATTCTCTGGCACTCAGGGTATCGAGAAGCAATTATTAAAAAGAAAAAGCAAGTCATTCGCCTAAATAACATTTTGTGTGTCTTTGAGAAATTTCACTAACCTGGTTGCAAAGACTCTTTTTCCCCGAACCCCACAGTAAAATCCACACCCGTTGAATCTTGTTTTCTTGGTGGCCCCACAATACATTGCGCCGAAGTCAGCATCCCATAATATAGTTCTTGCTGGGCCTGTGCCAAAGGCGAGAACTGATACGCGGCTGGTGCAATAGGGGATATGTCGTATAGCGGCGAAAAAGGAATTCCGTGCCCTGAGAAATAGTGAAGCTGAGATATTGTTGGATTGAGTGAAGTGTAATAGACGTAGGGCACCCGGTAGCGAGCCTGCTGAACTTCTAAGAAACCCCTCATGCCTTGCCTCATCATCACAAGAATTTGTGCCGCCTCTAATACGTCTGGGGTAATATTGTTCGTTTTTTGTTGGGGATCCGCCATTTTGTTGGAGAGTATTTCTGCAGTAAGAGTTATGAAAACCTGACTATTATGAATAGTATGCACCATTTTCACACAGACCGTGATGCACCCTGTTTACCCACCCATCCCCCGCCACCCCCTCCCCCCCAAAAAAATCGCATAACCATTGTCTTCGATTTCTCCTGGGAGTGACTGTAATACCCAGTAGAAATTGGAAACCAAAAAATTAAGAAATAAATAAATAAGTAAAATACAACTGACGCAAGATCGAACGTGTTCTTAGCACTTCTTGAAAACAGGACAATAAGACAAGAAAAAATATATATGAAATGGATGTTCGAGGAGTATAAGGATAGTTTAGGCAAATGAAAATTTCAAGTTAGCAAAATGTTTAAGATTCATTAAAAGATTTAAACTATCTTTATCACTAAGACGTAAGAGTTATCATTCAACGAAGTTTGTTTTGTATTAAATTTGGAAGCTTTTGGAAAATCGAATCGATGTTTCAAAGGCCGAAATTATTTTTTAAGTTTGAACATTTTTTAGTTTTCGATTATTACAATCAGGAATAAATGTTCAGCGAGAACGCTTGGTCTTGCTTTTAAGTTTATAATTTTCTTTAAAGTTTTGCAACAAGGCAAACAAAAAGTTAAAAGAATTCAAGTGACCAACTAAAAAGTAGAGGTGCAATCTTAAGCTTATATAGTTTCCGTGAACTTGGAAAAGTAAACAAGCAAACTTAACCCACATATCAATGAATATCACAATAAAAACTGCACATAAAAATCACACGCTAATTTCTATGAATTAACGATGCTTGAATAATGCTAAAATAGTATTATACAATATCCAACAATTTTGCTACGAGCTGTTTCATTACACAAAGCGACAGCAGTGCCAAACAAGAAATAACAAAAGATAACTGGAGCACTAGGAACGGCAACGCCGGTAGAGCGAGGATAACTTTGAATGAAAAATACTAGCATGGAAGATCCGATTTTGGATTTCAATATTTAAAAAGTGTTTACACGTCGAAAACGGGTGGAAATCGTCACTTAATTTGACGACAGAGCGCTGCACCAACCGACTTTTTTACAACGTTCTAATTGCTGGCGAATGATTGAAACCGTACGTGAGATTTTCTAACGTTTCTCGCATAGAGTGAAAAAAAATCCGTTTTAATGGTAGAAATCTATGACTTAGTCATTGCTTCAAGTGCTAGAAGACTGCAGGAAGAACGATTTTCATTGAACCTGATAAATCAAACTGTTTGTCTGCTTGGTAGCTCAACATTTGACAACTGTTAACCGCTACTTAGAAACAAACACAACGAAACGAAAAGTCTAACAATCTGATCCGTTTAAAAATGCAAGCTCATTTACGTCCATTTACGTTGCAAATGACATTTCTAAGGCAGAAAGAAGGTATCGCGAGGTCTCTTTTCTGTCATAACCGCGTGGCTGAAAATAATAAACTTTGTTTTGATACAGGTTATTATTGAGCTAATTAATGATTTGTTGTAGCAAGTCGACGCTGTTCGTCTGTTTAGCGGCGTTTTCATATTTCGTATCAGTAACGAGTCATGAGAGAAATACTACTGTCTTAAAAGTGTTAAGAAGGCAAGGGATATCTTTTCAACTAATTGATCACGTATCGATATCACTGTGCTCTGTCAGACAGTTGATATGTGGAGTTAGCTGTGCAGAAGCAGCGTGGGAAAAAAAGCTTTTCTTTGTGTGGATGTTTTGTACAGCCGATCGAAACAGGCTAAGAAACCTTTTAATTACTAACTCACCTTCTTCAGTAGATGAACACTGCCAAGGAATTCCACATTTTGAGACCCTTTTGATATTTCAACTTCTTGTCGTAGAGAACAGTTGAGTTTGAGTTCAGAACACACGATCAAAGTTATGCCTTGAAAGTTATGCAACTGACGTCAGTTGAAGCGCGATCTGTGATTGGCTATTTGCGCCCTAATTGCAGTGAAAGGGGTTAGGGCGCGATCCATTCAACCAAAATTCCGACCGGTCCGACCGGGAAAAGTAGTCCACGTCAAAAGATGGACCAGTTTTTTCGAAACTTTTCCGGTTAGTCCGAACCGATCCATTGAGTTTTGGTTCAACGGATCGCGCCCAGAGTTGATCATTTTGAACAAAGATAAATGATCTGCATTTTACTGATTTCATGTCTTTTTATGATAAAAGGAACCTTGGTCGCGTATTTTGATATTTCTGTTACCTGTTAGTGGTGGGTACAAGGGCAATTGCTTGAACCATGGTACTTAGTGAGGGCGGTGAGACTAGGGAAGGGAGGTGATCATCATTAGCCGACTCAAACTCAGCCGACATTTCCATATCACCCGTCTTTATAAAAATGAAAGCTGCGTTTAGAGCTAAGATAGTTGGTCTCGGGAAAGTAAACGCAATTTCTAAAGACCTAACATAATATTTTCCCGGGAAGCATTCCCATAGACTCATGAGTAGATGATAGCGCCTATGGCACTGTATGTATTTCTTCCAGTTGCTTTTTGTGTTGAATAAGGAAACCCTAGCCTAAAATTCATCCCAATGCTTCGAGTCCTTTTCTCCTCTACTGAAGGAGTAATAAAGATTCGAAGTAAGCGGATGAAATTCAGGCTAAGGAAACCCGGCACTGTGGCAAAAATTCTGACCACGCCCCTTCGCATGCGTGGCAAACTAAAAACTGAGAATTTTTTTTTTTTGGGGGGGGGGGGGGGGTCCAATACGCACAACATCACAATACAGAGTTAAAAGGAAAACTGAATAGTTTGAGAGCGCAAAAAAAAAAAAAAAAAAAAACCAAACAAACAAAAGAAAACAAAAAACATTAAAGAAAAAAGAAATCACCGAGAATACGAGAAAAAGGGGAGAAGGTGGAAACAAAGAAATGGCTTTTACTTCTAATTTTTTTTAATTGGCTGCCCTGAAGATGGTTTTTGAAAAACAAAATATAGTCCACCAAGAAGCATTTTAACACACTAAACTTTTTAGAAATCCAGCTAGATATATAGGCCCGTAAAATTCTGTCAGTTGATTTGCAGTTCAAAATATCTATTTTAAATGAAAAGCTGAGAAACGTAAAACAAGCTAGTGAGCGAATTATATTTGCGTATACCTCCTGACAGGCTGTGGAGTACGTCCCTCTGGGAGCCGTATCCGTAGGGGCGAAGAAGCCACATCGCATTCATGGCCCTGGCAGGCCCCTCTTCGTTACGATAGGGGACATATTTGTGGTGCATCTCTTGTTACTCCTGAGTGGCTCGTCACTGCAGCTCATTATGTATCCGCTGATCTCAATGCTGGAAAGTACCAAATTGTTTTGGGTAAGCCTTAATTTAGACAGTCTTTCCGTTTTTGGCAGGTTCTAGGTATTGTTTGTCGAAGATCCCGCTAGTCGCGGCCTAAAGCTAAATATTAAAACCGAGAGCTAAATTAAGCTAAATAAACGCGCGGGACAGTAACTGACAAACCAGTTCATTATATGTTTTGTTGACCGTGGGAAAATATGGCCGAGTATAGCCTGGTGACTAGGTATTATCGACTCTCGTCACTCCTCAAGGAAACTGATCTAAGACAGGTCAAGACAGTCTTGGATTCTGGATTCTGCGCTATGAATTCTGGATTCCAGCTACTGGAATCCGGATTCTTTGTCAGTAAAACTTGGATTCCAGATTCCTTGAGATGTAATTTCGGATTCCAAAGCCGAGGATTCCAGATTTCACGAACAAATAAATCCTCGGCTCTGGAATCCGGATTCTATTACATGAGGCTTCTCTTGCCACCGACTGCGCTCCGGGAGAATGTCTGTTAAACAGCTAGGGATGGGCGGATTCGTTTAGAAGAAATATTTCTTGTTCCATAAAGAATAAAATTAATTTTTTTTACCCGGGTGAGAAGTCATTTTTTTTTATTAGAGTTTATCTTATTCGTAATGACATATTTCTAGGAGCTCACGATACGAAAAACGATGGGGGAGTGTGCGATGTTTCTAAAGTGGAAATGCATGAAGATTATAACTCTTGGACCGGGATGAAGCACGACGTAGCAGTCGTGAAGCTCTCGCAGCCGGCAAAACGTGGTAAAAAGATCAGCACTATTTGCCTTCTATCTCAAGGGTCACGTGTCAAGATTGGAACACTGTGTTATGTACCTGGTAAGTACTGGATGACGTATGAGAGAGTTCAAGTGACGTCCGATTACTTAATTACCTTTCGCCAGATCACTATAGCTTACACAGTAAGCGGTTTTTGGCGGCGTGTTTTTCCTTTGTGGTTTGTTGGGTAAGAGGCAAGGCCGAGCGAAAGCTAAACACAGGTCAAACGAGAACACAATGGGGGAGGGGGTGAGTGGTAAAGGTCAGTGAGCCTTTCACTTCTCTAGCCTCCTCTCCTTCATTTTCTCGTTTGACCTCTTACTTAAAGAAACCACGACCCGTGGTTTTCAGAATTGACTTCAGGAGTTAAAAGAACTCGTTAAACTTATTAGTCTGTAACTTCAGCAGAGCAAATATCAGTCACAAACAACAAAACCTTAAAGCTGAGCGACAAAAGTTGTGAATAAGCCGTTATGTGCACTTTTTGCAAAGCATCAATTTTTTTTTACTCTCATCGCACAAAAGGATATCTATTATATAAGACTGAGATCCTCAGCGAAATGTTATCATACTTTTCTCTTTATTTGTTCATTATTCATTAAACTCGATTAGGAAATGAGGCTCATATGCTTACGAGAAAACAAAGTTTTCATTTGCCAACAAGGATCGATATCGAAGGGGTGGAGAACGTCTCAACGACAATAGCGACTTTAAGATCCAACGACGCGGACGGCAACGAGAACGTCAAAAAACAATAGGTTTTTTTTAGCAAAACAACAGCTTTGCATGTGCATCACACTTTTTTTTGTACATTTCTTTTCCGTTTTTGCACGACTACGACGTGAAAATGCCTAATTTCGTGTTTTATGGAGGACGTAAACAAGCAACGACAAAATTTTATTTCTCTTTCTGAGCTTGGATATGGTCCCTTGAAATTCAGCTTCAGGAGGGTTCGCTTCTCTGGCATTTGACAAAGTAATTGGGTACGAATAATCGCTATAAAGACTGAAAGAACGCAAACACACTTTTTTAAGAGACGTTCTCGTGGCCGTCGCGTCGTTGGATCTTAAAGTCCCTAATGACACCGAGGGGCAAAACGATACCTTAGACGTTCGCACGTGTTCTTTGAATTTAGAACATCTCTTGACCGATCTTTGCAAAACAACCTTCCAAAAATTTATTGTAGAGAACGCAAAGACATGAATCACGTTCAAATTGGCTTTCACTGATGTGTACAGCATCCACGCAAATATATGGAGCTAAAGAAAGTCTTTAGTATACATAGGAAAAGAGTTTGAAACTCCCACAGGATTGGTTTGGGACAGCAATATGGTCGCCGTTTAATTGTATTTGGAACGCCAACATGGCCGCCGTTAGCGTCATGTGAAAACGCTCTATGGTTTAAAACTTTAAAATTTTATAAAGCGATAATTTCCTTGGCTTGGAATTCGCATTTACTATAAAATGATATTTTCATTTTTTTAAAGACATAATTGTAAATAACAAACCTTATACCAGTTCCGTTCGCTTACGAGGTTGAGGCAGAACAAGACCAATCATGACCTCGATAACTGCAGGACGTTTGAATCAAGGAAAGGCTCCTTCAGACACATTCAACGACTACAAGAGACAGCTTGGCCAGCGAGTAGATGATGAGGCTATGGTTTGTGTAGAAGGCAAGGGCAGTAGCCCGTGTCATGGAGACAGTGGCGGCCCCCTATCTTGCCTAGAAAATGGACGTTGGGTTCTTCGCGGCTCGGCCTCGTGGGTCAGCAGTATGCTTTGCCTCAAGAGAAAGTACTCTGTGTAGGCGCGTGTGAGCTCTTATATAGACTGGAAGGCTGAAAAATGGTAAGTACGCGATTAAAAATTATTCACTGTTTTGTGCTGTGTGAAGTAGGCTACTACTTTCAGTTTGGTATATCATCAATTTGTCATCCGCTTTTATTTTTTAAACAGGACGTACGTATTTAAAGGACCGTTGCGGTTATCAAAAATATGACCTCAAAACATTCCATTTACGTTTATCAAAATTAAATTACCAAATTTGCCTTGATGAGAGGTTTTTACTCTACTGCAGTAATTTTTTATCCTGTTTTTATATCAAAGCACATCGTCCCCAAGGCAACACTAAAAATAAATTTATTGACGTTTTTAGTACCCTTTCTTAGAGGAAACGTCTCTGTGGTCTGCGCATGCGTGGAAGGCTTTTGTAGGAGAACGCACTGCACGAAAAAATTGGAATTAAACAAATTTAGTTGATGCAAAAAATATGGTGCAAAAAGTGCAAACTCGATGGAAATCAAAAGCAAAGGCGGTAAATACCGCGTTTTGCATGACAGTTTAGGGTTAAAAAAAATTCAGGCTTGTACGGGATTCGAACCCTTGGCCTCTGTGTTAGCGCTGCAGTGCTCTACAAGCTGAACTATGAATACTCCGTCGATAAAACCAAATTCTCAGTTGCGCTCGCCAGCGATCAGTGCCTCAGTTTCTTTGAAAACTAACCTCTTTACGCATATATTATAACAGACAGCAAGGCAGGTACCCCGGGGGCCAGAGATTGGCCGTTTTTATACTAGAGGACGCATTATCCGTCCAGACAGATAATGCGTCTATGGCCGTTTTTATACTAAGGACGCATTATCCGACTGGACGAACTTGGGCAAACATTTGTAGTTCGTCTGGTTATGCGTCTCAAGTATAAAGACGGACACGAGACGCATTATGCGTCTGGACGAACTTTCCTTCGAAATACGTCTTGAAGGACGCACTACGAAAGGTAGTTCGTCTGGACGCATAATGCGTCTCGCGCCCGTCTTTATACTAGAGACGCATAACCCAGACGAACTACAAAACATTTGCCCAAGTTCGTCCAGACGGATAATGCGTCCTTAGTATAAAAACGGCCATTGTTAGTTTTTTTCTTTTAATTCTAAATTCGCAATGATTTGCGGGGGACACCGCGAAAGCGAGACGCAATGCGTTTAGGAAAAAAAACCGTGAGCACGTCTGTGGCCCTTTATCAAAACGTAAGCACGGTTTACTAGTCATGCTAGATGTTTTGAGAACGGACCTAGGAGACACCGGCCACGTAAATACAGTTGATTCCCGATAACTCGAACCCTCCCTAACTCGAACCAAAATCGATTTCCCCTGGATTTCCTTCACACATTTTCTCAGGAGTCGATTTTCTGTAATTTTACCCTCGGTAACTCGAACCTCCCGCTAACTCGAAGTAATTTTTGTTTCCCTCAGATCATTTCTATATAATTTTATCCTTGATAACTCAAACCATGTTTTGAGCGCTTAAAAAGTCGGGAAAAAACAGTGTACTGGTTTCCGAAACATTGTATTTTGAAGTCCCATTGACGTGTTGTAGACATTTTAAATAGTTTACTAGACAGTGGAGACTGATGTTGTTTGTCACAAATCTAAAACGTCAAACAGCTTTACTTCTCAAAACAGTAAAACGCATACTCTATTTAGGCTATGTTTTGTTACTTTACGTTCTGATTTATAACGTAACCTAAAAGTATATTTCAATTTTCACTTAACATTTCTACAATAAAATGTAATTAAAATGTTCACTGTGCAGTAAAAACTGTTTTTTACCTTACTTCCGGCTTATTTCTTCAAGCTCTCTATAACTCGAACTCCCGACAACTCGAACTTTTTTCGATTTCCCTTAAAGGTTAATATTCGAGTTATCGGGAGTCGACTGTATAGCTTTTATTTCGGATTATGTATTGGCATGGTTCAGGTTATTGACATACTCTTGTTGAAATCTTTTAATTCTAACCATGACTATCTCTCACTTTAGATTTGATGTCAATGGTTTCATCGAATCGTCAACAGCACTAGCAGCCACTTTCATGATTAATGACAAATGTGATGAAATAAAGCCTAGAACAATAAGAGAACGTGTGATAAATTGCTTGTGATTTCAACTTCATTACGAAGAGAATGCACTTTTTCGTTTTTTATTGCCCAGGTGGCGTCAGAATTAATAGAAGAACAAACTACATTCACCACCGCCATTTTAGGAACCGAGAAACCCCCTGAGGATAAAGTTGGGCTTATTCTTCTCAAAGCCCTTGGCTAACAACTTTTCAGACTCACGGTGAGGACCGTTTCTCCAAAGTCCCTTTCACTTTTTGTTGTCAAGACGAAAATCTAGCAAGACGACGCTACTGTATTTTACTAGTTATAGCTATCGCTAAGTGCCAACGAGCAGAGATTTTACTTATAGGCGCGCGTTGTTCAATATTTTTATGAATGTCATGAATTACCGTAATTCACCAAAAATGTCACAAAAATAGTTTGAACTCAATTCGATTAATTGCATAAGCGAAAATTTCCTTGAAAATAATGGACTGAACTGTTCTACTGCATGAAGAATTTGAAATCCCAATTTTACATAGCATATTTTTCGAGATATTGAAATTCGTGTTTTTGTCCGAAGTTGCGCACAGGTAATTTTGCGTAAAATTTACTAGTTGTTTTGTAAGCGAACATAGAGCCTTGAAAAATCATAATTCAGCGAATATTCAACGTACAGATTTTTATTTGGTCTCATTTTAAAGCTTAGGAAGTCTATTTTTTAGCCTTTCGAACACAATAAATTTTGCAGAGTTGTATACTGAAGTTTTTCCTAGCGGAGTAAAAAGCCAGTGTATCTGAGTAAAATAGTTTGAACTCAGTTCGATTGCATGACCAAAAATTACCTTTAGAATGGTGAACTAAACTGTTCCACTGTATAAAGAATCTGAAATACTGATTTTACATAGCATATTCCTCTTACATTCTCGGTTCTGCATTACGCCATAAAATTTACCTTACACGACCTTATGTTACACTAGTCGCGAGGATCTCTGTCTTGGAACTTTCGCGCATGGTTCTATTATGCAGCCGCTTTTCAACTCCTTTTTCAGCTGTTGCGAAACTGCACTTTTTAATTTTAACTGTTTCACCGAAGCCTAAGTAATGGCTTTAACACAGAATTGACCTAAAGACAGTAACAGACTTCGGTATCTCAAATCAAATTTGGCTTAGCAAAGAATATATTTAAAGAAACTCGTTTGATAATTTTTGTAAACCAAACCGTTTGCTTGTTTTCCACTTAGAGAAAATTCTTTATCAGTTACAAGGATGTCGAGAAAAATTTGAAGATGAAAAGATGAATGAAGACCATTAAGCAAATTACTTTCCAGGCTTTCGTATTTCTGTCGTATATTTTATATTATTTTTATAATTACAAGATTTTATTCATGTTCGCTCCAAAATGACTCTTTTTATCATAGTCACGTACGTACACAATTTCCCGCAGGCGCTTTTAAACGAATTTCAAATGTGCTCTTAAATAGCTTACACTGATGAAAAGGAATCAAGATCTGGGAACCCTAATGGAAAACAGTTTCAAGCTATCCTAGTTTAATACGTTTTTTAATGTGTTATTTTCATGTTCGCTGAAGGTAACTGGAGGTCTGGCAGGCTATACACTAAGCAGATTGAACTACATTTGAAGAAATATGTCAAACAAGGTATGTTTGCAATAAGTTTTCTCTTTTTTTGCTTTGTATATAAAGGGAGGTATGTTTTGGTTTTCTCCTGATTTAGCGTTACAAAAGGATTTCAGTTTTTGTGCTTCTTTTGACGCTTTTAACAAATCGAGTAGTTATTAAGAGTTTATGGTTTATTGAAGATCAGGCACTGAAAAAATCTGATCAAGGCTAAAAGAATTATAACACCATTAGATTCTTCCCTTAAGCCCTATTTCGATTGGAAGATATAACGCATTGCCGCTTCTTTCCCCTTATTTAGGGGTGACGGATGGTCTTTGCGAGCGTTCGCGAGCATGCCGAGCACTGCGATTTTTTTGCGAGCACGAGCGGAAATAAAAAATTTGCTTTACGAGTTTACGAGCTTGCGAGCAACGCAAAAATTTGGGGAGCACGAGCAAGCAAGCACTCGTTTAAATTTTGCGAGCAAATCGAGCAACGGCAAAATTTTGCGAGCAGTTAAAAATTAATGGACCATTCATCACCCCTTTATTTGTCCTACTTACCTTGTTTTCTCTCCCGTTGTTTCCAGTAACACTCCCATCCCTTATTCTCCCGGGCTCCCCCTTGTCTTCCACCACTATATTGCATACTAGATTCTATTTTGCAGATTTGCCTTGAAAAACCCAGTTTTTCAACTGTTACAGATTCGTTATCAGTCTGTGAAAGAAGTTTAAGGAAAAGACGAAGATTTCAAGAAGAATGGAATCCGTTTCCTCATTCAGCATCTGGGTTGCCATCTGCCTGCTCGTGTGTTGTCTAACGGAAGCCGCAGTCATCAGAGGTTTGATTTATCTTGAGTTTTAGTCATTCTTACATGCGTATTCCACTTAATAAACTTCCTCGTTCCAGCCAAGGTACTGAAAAATGCGTTTAATGACACTATGAACTGAACACCTTATATCACCAATTTTACATAACCTCGTTTTATGGTTCTTAAAACGCATCATTCCGAGGTATCAGACAATAGTAGAAAATATAAATTCAGTTTTTATGGCCATTTTCAAACATGTCAATATTAGCACAGAATTTAAGTTTTGAGACGTTCGTTTTGTAGGTACACTGTATAGCGCTCTTGAACTTCTTCGCCTTGGGTGTACCCCACTTTGAAAAAGGAGGAGACTGCTTGCGGAAAAAATTTCGACAACAGCAAAAAATGAAACAGGATATCGTTCAAATAAATAAATAAATAAATAAAATAATGATTTAGAGGAAGCAGCTCCACTTAGTGGCATGAATCTAACCCTTCGTCCACCTGCGGTTTCCTGGTCGAATTGAGCTTAAATCAATTTTCACCAAGTACAAATTTTAAAACGAAAAATTAACTGCACTAACAATATGTTCAGTAGTCATGAAACTAATTTATTCAGTTAGCCCATGGTTGGTGAAGAGAACTCCAGAGGGGACTCTACTTACCATGGTAAGCCGTCCTACACTTGCATTTTCGGCTTCATTTTTATAGAAAAAGAAACCGTGAAAACCTTCACTGTGGTGGTCATTTGTAGCTTGCGCATTTCTAATAACACACCTTGTTTGCTCCTCAAAAGTTATATTAGCGCTGCCTTCAATTTCTCTTAAGAAGACTGCGGTTAAAAGGAATTAAGAATATGAAAAAAATTTGCAATCTTATTTTTTTGGGGGAGGGGGCAGACAAGGTGTAGTATGGAAAACGAGGAAGAAGCAAGTTTTAGGTTTTGGCTCTAAGAGATAGTATTCAGCATAATTTAACCCCAAGTCCAAAAGGTACGATAAGCATGCGTCCTGTCGTAAAGGAGCACCCTCTTCTGTTTTTGCCTAAGTCCGAGAAATATCAGAATGTACTATTAATATTGGTTGTCATTTAGAAGATGAACAAATAAGTTAATTTAACTCGACAAAAAAGGCCCAAATCTGGCAGGGAGAGATATCTTTTAATTAAGAATCAGTTACAACTAACAACGGACAAATTTATAAATTGTGCAACCCGTTTACATGAAACCATGCGAATTCTCTTACAATTCTTTTTTACACGACTCCGGCTTCAATATCAAAGGCGAATAACTAGGCTTCAGGCTTTTACCGCGCAACTGACTTTTTTGCAAAAACTTGCGCGGTTCAGTTGAATGTGTACACCAATCCGCGTCGGTGGAACCGTACCAGTCAAAACTTTTGACCTACCTCTGATCAGGTTAAAAAATTGCACTTTGGTCCGTGCCCGTTTAAGCCGAGTCTAGCAGTATACAACTTATGGCAAAAACGGTGCCAGCACGAGCTGCGACCACGCCGCTTTCATAACTATCACTTCCAAAGAAACACGACCCGCTATAACACAGCAACCCATCTAATGACTGTCTTCAACTCACTCAAGGTCCGCGACAGCTAGTGTAACCTTCAATAAAGGGTCAATAAATACCAAAATGCCGGCAGCCATTAAAAAGATGTTTCTCTTCAACATCCTTTAAAAACCCTTTTAAATAGTTTATTACTTGTAGTTTCTACTTTTGTTTTCTATACCCAAGCTCGTACGCCGCCTATCGGTTGAAGGGAACCGAAATAAGATAACATGTATATCGAAGGCTAACTTAAACGAACCAAGCACCTTAAAAACTAATGAAACCAATCACACGCGAAGCAAGGGATACTTTTTCTTGAAGATGCAAAGTTTTGAGAATCCAGTTCCGTGGAAACGGCGTCGATGTCACTGCAAGTACTGATATGTTTTATTTCCCTAAAGTTATCGACCTCTTTCTAAACAGGGGCTCACAAGGAAGGACAAGCCTTTGAGATGACCGTTTGTCCCCATCCTTTGTACGTCAGTTCATCTGAATGATATTGCATTGTTGAAACTACTCCCACCGCTCAATAGTTTTACCAATGAAATCAGGAACATTTCTCTGCCCGCGCAAGATTCACGTGTCAAAGCAGGGACAGAATGCTGGACTTGAGGTAAACACTAGTTTGACATATAGACTTTTGGTCAACTTTTAGCTATACACCTGGCTTTGTATGATTGATCGTTAATGAGGTTTTTAGTATGGGAAGTCCATGGGTGGGCAGCAAGATTTCGATAATTTTGTCGGTACCACCAATACCATCTGTTGAGGTTACCCTTCTTCGAGGAATTTATAAGCTCGCAAATGTTAAGTGTTAAACAAAAGTCTCAATGGTAGTTTGCCATTTTACCTAAGTAAGCAGATTATTGCGAGGTCATAAAGGAGCTCTACGCGCCAGCGGAGCCCCCTAGCAAAGAAAATTTGGTTATCTATCCATCCCAGAAATTTTTCTAATCACGTGACCGTTTAAACGTTCGACCGTCAATACACCCGTTCGTCAGCACCACAGGGTAAGCAATGTGAAATCTTACACTTTCTAGCTAGTTTGGGAGCCTTCAACCTGATATTGGACATCCATGTTCTGGTCAATTGCCTGAAACAAACTAACAAAACTCGGTATACAAACAATAATGTACTTTTCCCCAAAAATTGAAGAGAGAGCGAAGCAGGAAGAAGTTTCACTGCCACGTAATCTCTCGGGTACTCTTTATTTATCGACTGAGACTTATGGACGTATGGGCTGCTAAGACTGTGATATTTGTACATACAGTTTTTCTTTTTTAAAAAATAATTGTTATTATCGTAATTCAATTAGTAGTATTTCTTATATTTTGAACAGGATGGGGATTTACTAATTCAAGTAATTACCTAGGCGGCCTTAAAGAACTTCGTGTTGACGTGAGGAATCATTCCCAATGCACGGAAATGTTTGGACCACCGGTTGGCAACAAAGAATTTGGAGAGCACTACCGTATTCACGAGAACGGATATATGTGCGCAATTGGTAGAAATGGCTCCTTTTGTCACGGAGACAGCGGTGGTCCCTTATCTTGCCAAGAGAATAGGGACTTTAAGCAAGGACGACGACGACGGCGGTGAAAACGTCGCTAAAAAAATGAATTTGCCTTTTTTCAAACATAATCGCGTCTATTTGGACCCTCTCAATATGCCAAATGCAGGCGACTTTTCCTGAAGTTGAATTCTTAAGAATTTTATTCAAGTTCAAAAAGAGGAAGGAAAATTCGTCGTGGCATGTCCACGTCCTCCACAAAACGGCAAATTGGGAGTTTTCACGTCGTAGTCGTGCAGAGGACGTCAAAGAAACGTACTAAAAAGCATGATGCACGTGCAGAGCTGTTGTTCTGATCATTAAACCTATTGTTTTTTTGAAGTCGTCGTAGTTGCTTAAGCTCCCTAATCCAGTGTGTCCTCCTTGTCTTGGTCTCCTTTCTTCTTCAGCGAGAAGGCAACGATTGTCTTAAACAGGTTCCCAATTGTTATACTCGCGTGAGCAACAACTTAAGCTTGGTCAATTCAGTCATGCACGAGGTGCGTTATGTACGTATCAGTAGATATATGTTTTTTGTATCATTTTGGGCTGGAGTCTTGCCTTGTCGGCGGCAAAGACAAATCGAAAGTAAGGCCTATTAGTTAAGAAATTGTGAACCAGCTACGGAAATATGACTCAGCCTCGGGGATGTTTTTTTATTTGCCATAAGTTGGAGCATTTTAACGATTACACAATTTCACTGGCAAACTTAACTTTGTAACCCAGTTCTTTCACTGTCATTTCCAAACCTTCAAACAGACACCTGGGTGATCTAGGTGCTAGAGAAATTATACAATGAAACCACAACAATTAGAAATTCGTCAATCATAGATATTAAATTTGCAAAAAGAACTAAAGCCGTAAGAAGAAATCTTATGAGTGGTACTGTATTGGTCCTTTGAATTAAAATTTTACTTTGATTAGGTTTTATTATTGTAGTCAGTGCGGCCAGTCGAAGTAATCTTCGCAAGCACTTTGCTGCACAGCCGGATTTGCGCTCTCAAGAAGAAGCGGGTGGCGAGCACTGGTCAGTACACGACTGAAAATTCTTTGAGCCAGCTATATCAAAACCACTTGATAAAGTTTTTATTGAATTATTTATAAGAAGTTAATGCCTGTTTTCTTTCATATCTTGCAGAACTCAGGTAACTAAGAGCATAATGGAAAAGAAAAGTTTCTGTACAAGCTTCAATTTATCAGTCAGGAGCAAAAGAAACAGAAGATGTCTAAACTGAGGTCATGATGACAATAAAGGGACAATGTGATAACATGTCTGAAAGTGTGTCTTGGTTAAATTTGGTTGTTACATTCTGTCTGTTAAAGATAATGAGTACTCTCAGAGGTTTTATGAGAAACCCAGTCCAGGTGATCTGTGACGTCACTGCGGGGGCCTGGGGAAAGAAATTTTAATGCCGTATCCCATAAACCAAAGCTGACGGGAACAGATTGAATTGAATTGAATTGGTGGGAGCGTTGGTTTATGGGATAGGGCATTAAAATTTATTTCCCCAGGCCCCCGCAATGACGTCACAGTTCACCTGGGTACCACCCAAATACTCGACGGAGAAAGTCAGGGAGCTCTCCTAAGCTAGGGCCTAGTAAAGAGCTTTAGGCCTGTTTCAAACGTCGTGCTACTGCCGTGCTAAGCTGGCTCGACTGTAGCTCGACTGCAGCACGACACTAGCACGACTTGGTTTCAGACGTCGAATTTAATTCAATCGAATAGAAGGGCTGTTGCCGAAAACAAAACACAATAACAAAGAAACGGTTCAGGAAACTTTAAAATGTATTCTAATGCATTTGTAATTTATGAATTGAGTTCGGCACGGCGGTAGCACGACGTTTGAAACCAAGTCGAGCTACTGCCGTGTAGCACGGCAAGGCTTGCCGTGCTACACGGCAGTAGCACGACTTGGTTTCAAACGTCGCGTTACTGCCGT
Organism: Porites divaricata; assembly: GCA_038088405.1. Classification (NCBI taxonomy): domain Eukaryota; kingdom Metazoa; phylum Cnidaria; class Anthozoa; order Scleractinia; family Poritidae; genus Porites; species Porites divaricata. The sequence continues at coordinate 1,381,790 of JBBMOI010000017.1, forward strand.
GCTAAAGTCGAATTTAATTCGATCAATTGAGTTCGGCACGGCAGTAGCACGACGTTTGGAACGGGCCTTAGATACTAAGACGAGGGCGACAACGAGAAGGAGATTTTCTCAATACTAAGTAGTGTGCGCGCGAACCAACGTAATTTTGGCGGGAAAATGTGATCACCATCGTCATTCTACTGCGAGTCTTAGCGAAAATGCCATAGTGGCGGCAACAAGTTACAAAATGTTAGCCCTAGTTATAGCTAGACTGGTGCATGATCAGTAAGGATAGTATTAATGATTAGCAGACTTCTATATCAGCGCACTTTGCTCGTTCTTAAACTTGTGTCGGAGGAATACATTGAGACTGTAATTGTATTGGCTAGAATTATACAATAACATCATATTTATTTTCTGAAACTGTGAATAGCTCTGAAACAAACAGCCTTTAATCAACGATGTCAAACTTGACACAGAAACATAGCTGGCCAGGGCTTCAGAAAACAAGACAAAACTTCATATATATTAGCAAGACCGCACAGATCAAAGTAGCGCAAAAGTGTTTTTCCCTCGGTGTCAAAAGTCGAAAAGGAACCGAGTTATATTTCGAACTTTAGTGAAGGACGGATATTAAGGAGAAATATAAACAGGTTAATCGAAAGTGGACAACATCATAAAAGTTAGATAAACCGAGAAGTGGTAAGAAAAGAGTTATAAAATTTTTCAACATGGATAAATGTTTTCAGACACAACGGTCGTTGCCTGTGGAATCTTCATTACGAGGCTCAGCGAGTCAGTCAGCGTCCTACTGTTCCTCTCTAGAATAATTCCGCGATTAGAAAGTAACCAACAAACGAGCAGCACGTGATCAGCACGTGCACGATGAACTTGGGGGTTTCATCGTTGTAAAATAAGCTAACACTATGAGACAAGCGTTGTTAGGCCCGGTTCAGACGCCGAACTTTTCATGAGCCGAACCTAATACATTGAATTAAGTACATGAAAAGTTCGGCGTCTCAATCAATTAGGAAGGCCTGTTTCAATTTTTAACGGCTCAGCCGTTCTTTTCGCCTGGCCCAGCCGAGAATTTCGTCTTTGGAGCGACTTTGGAACGGCTTTGATTCAGACGCCGAACTTTTCATGTACCGAACCTAATGCATAAATTATTATAACGTATTTTGTAAGTAGTTTGACGGAAATGAGCATTTTTCTCTTTTTGAATTTAGTTCGGCTGGAATTAAGATCGGCGTCTGAATCAATTCAGCCGGTCTAAATAATTTGGGTCGGCCTTAATTCGAATTAGGTTCGGCTCATGAAAAGTTCGGCGTCTGAAACGGGCCTTAGTGTAAAATTGCCAGATGGGACAGCGCAACTCATCACTGAAACATTCTGTCTCACGAGACTTTTTGTTCTTAGACAAAAAGCACAGGACTTGTTTCGTTCTACTATTGAGATTTCGGCTCTCTCCGCTCTTCCGTTAAGGCCTGGGCTGGATTTTTGTTTCATCTGTGGGGCAGCCTCCGGCCGCTGTCGCAGCCTGAAACTTCCGAAGAAGACCCACAATTGATAATTATTTTTGTCTTGTTTCAGTTTCCTTCTTTGTATCGTAAAGGAGACGAAAAAAATTAATTCAAATTGAAAGAGACCTTTTGACAATTTTATCCCGATCTGAGGGTGATTTGATCAATCAACCTGGTGCTATTTTCATCACTTGTTATAATTTCATGAAGACTTATTTTGAATTAGGCCTTAGCAACTTCTGCATGAAAAAAGCAGATATAGTATGTGCGCATGCTTAAAAATAAACTTTGACCTCATAACACAACCAAAACCGCGACAATACTTTGTTGTCTAATTAATAAGATAACGATTTTAAAGTGTCTCAGACAAAATCTTGATAATAATATCACGTGTACGTGGCATGCATTTTCCAAAATAATAACTAAAGACAAACAACGCGTTATAAAAAGAAAAAAATATTTCCCTCTGGTGAAACAATTAATTTACCGTGCGAAAGTGCTGAATTCTACTTGATATAATAAACGAGGAAAAGGCATGCTTATGGTGTCTAATAATAGCATACAGTTCAAGCTTACAGGGATCAACTTCGACCTCGTTAGAGCACTCATTTTAGCACGACCACTTAAAACCAGATTTTAACCGAATGTGCTGCGTGAAAAAAACGATGCTAAAACATATGGAAACCTTTCCTTCAATATTACATTTTTACGGTGATGGTACTTTTTGTTTGGCAGTGTTATATTTTAATCAGCTTTCCGTATGTACGCCAAACGGGAAGATTGGTGTCGCCGGTTTTTCTTTACAAGACGACACCCTTAAATCATGGACTGCAGCTTGTAGGGAGCTGAACAAAAAGATCATTGTTTATCTGCCGGTCAACCCATATACATAACCGTCATTCAGAAGAATAATAAAAGAGAGCCTTTGTTTTTAAGAAGGCGGGACAAAACAACTCTTCAAATTGCTCTCTCGCAGAGCCGAGTCACCCTTAGTCTTGGAAAAATATAATACAAACACGTATCTTTTTTTAAGTCACTTTGATCTTTCACCGAAGGGCTTTTCAAAGCGGATTTTAGGTAATTAACTGAAAACTCACTGGTTATATTCTGTATAAAAATATTTTAAAAAACAGGTTACACCAGGGTATTGTTATTATAAATCACAATTTTTGGGCCTTAAGGGTTTCAGAGAATTAACATTTTTATTCTTCTTTATGGGATCCCTGAATAGGTTGTAGATGAAACCATAGGTTAAAGTAACTTGTGGAACTATTCTTTGACTTGTAAGTTTTGCGGAACAAGATTGTTCTAACTTTTGAGTCTGTGGGTGAATTTCTATTGAGTGGCCATTGTAAGCGGTACTCTCCTTGGTTGATTGTGCTGTACCAAAGTGGTTCTAGCCTTTGGGGCTGCGGTTAAGATCTCAAAGTGCGACTATTCACATATGAACGCTAATGAGTAGACATTATATAGTTCATCTTTATATGCTGTCCAAGATGGCGCTGTGTTTTTAATCCGTGGTTAAAATGTACTCAGTGAACGTATCGATCGGTAAACTGTTTTTTTTCTTCAGAAGGTCTTAGTCACTGTCGCAGTCAATAGATCAAAACTAAAAATTTATTTAATGCAAAATGACGTAATTTCCGTAACACGGACATAAAATAAGTTTAGTTACTTAGGAAAGCCGAAGTGGAAAATTACTCATATATTACCGGGTGTTGCTTTTAACGATCTAGAAAAACAGTGTAAGTGGGCGTCGCCACTTGATAAGGGACTTTTAGCTCCAACGACGCGACGGCCACGAGAACGTCGCTTAAAAAAGTGTATTTGCGTTCTTTCAGTCTTTATAGGGATTATTCGTACCCAATTACTTTGTCAAATGTAGGCGAACCCTCCTGAAGTTGAATTTCAAGGGACCATATCCAAGCTCAGAAAGAGAAATAAAATTTCGTCGTTGTTTGTTTACGTCCTCCACGAAACACGAAATTAGGCATTTTCACGTCGTAGTCGTGCAAAAACGGGAAAGAAATGTACAAAAAAAGTGTGATGCACGTGCAAAGCTGTTGTTTTGCTTATAAAACCTATTGGTTTTTTGACGTTCTCGTCGCCGTCCGCGTCATTGGATCTTAAAGTTCCTATAGAAAGGCAGCATCCGTGGCATCATCCAGTTTATCAACTGATACGCATGCTCAAAGACTGGTGAGTATACGAACTCTTCCCTATTAGGGACTCTGACTGTTTCGCAGGTCAAGATTAATATACAGCTATTTCGAGAAAGGTTGTCGGAAAAAATGTGAATGCGACAATCCCGAAAGGTAATATGGGATATGATCGATACACTGTTCCTGACGACTGTAGCTGTCGAACCTACTTTTGTTGCTTTCCTTTAGCACTCGCAAACAAATTTTCATGGCCTTTCGTGCCAATTCTTTCAAATTTCTTTGAAGAACAGTAAACTCAAAACCACCAACAATTCCTTTAGGGATTGTCGCGTGCACTTTTTCCGACAACCTTTCTCGAAATAGCTGTATATACTCTGCAAATCCGATCATTGTGTGTTAAGTGATTATAACATCAACAATTGTTAGATAACAATTTTCTTGAACTAAGTATTTATTATTATTTTGAGTTAGGAGAATATTTGTCCCGGCTCCCACGGAATTGAAGCAGTTTTTATTAGCTAAACTTCTTTGGTTTTTCCGGAAAATCCGCCGTAAATTCCAATTTTAAGCCCTAGGGTAATCAATCCTTAGGAAAATAATTTTTGTAGGATCGGATCTTCAATGTGCGTCCCATTACTCTGATATTTTGCTTATCTGTGAGAGCCATTTTCCAGCGACCCGTAAAATAAATTCATTTCACGTTCAGCCTTACGGCTTCTTTTGTACTTTGTTGTTTTTTCAACCATTAAGCTAAATGGAGCAACTTTATTTTGTAGAGCTCTTGGGATGCAAAAGAGTTGCCTTAAATAGTCTTATCGAGGCCTTTTGAACCAACATAGTTTCCTCTAAACAAGTTTCCGTTGACCCTCCTCAAACTCTCTCAACCTCATCTCTTTGTCTCAGTGAGCCGCTGACGTAATTGCCTCCCACACGCCAAGCGTAAATGAACAAACCCTAAACATAAGATCATATGAAATCATTAACCGTCGAGTAATGACAACAACCAACGCCCGCCTACCTAGGCGGAGTGTAAAGATTAAAATATGGGATTTAATACCACTGACTAGAAGCTTATTAAAATGAACCACCTCTGCTGAGAGCATAAGAAAAAGCCGACCCGACACCAGACGACTGCCTAGTGACAGAGCTTTTTCGTTCCGAGGTTACGCTTAAAACTCTATATTTTATCTACAAATTCAAAACCACCTCGAACATGGTTTTGTTTAAAATATCTCTCAATGAAATGGCCGTCGCACTTCAAGATTCCTTCTCAGCCACAAGGGTCGTCGGGCGTGTAACTTTATTGAACCACCTTGTTCAAACAAATAGTGCTGTCAGCGAATTTCTGAACAATCGGTTTGAGGTGCCATTTTTACTACTTTAAACGTTAAACTCTCCCTAGAACAACATAATAAAAAGTTCATAAGAAATTTCAATTTCAGGTTTCTTGCGTTGGGGTAGTAGTCGAGGAAAAGAAAAACAAAATAGTTACTTTTATTAATAATTGGATTAAATGAGAGATGTTACCTCATAGCTTTCTTCAAAGGTATTTGAAGACAACTCCCCTTTCATTGTAATTATGAGCTGAATTAATGCAACCCACACCTCGACGATTTCATGTCCAGATTCACGCATCAGAGACGGCTTTCTGGAGACGTTTGAAGTTTAACCTCGCATGTCATTTCCTTCCTTATTTAATGCAAACTCATCTTAATGTCTGTAACATAATGGAGGTGTGTTCCTGAAGGAAATAAAGCTTCGAAAATTTGATTTATTTTCACTCCTTCAGAGAATCTGACAGCACTCTTCAGGTCATTAATAAGATGAAAGGCCCATTACAAAAAGAACAGAACAGATTTTATAGTTTTCTCACTCTGGAGAAGATTCAGATTGGTCTGTGTTGCAGGAGCCGTGAGACCAGTTCGTTAGAAAAGCAATGTTTCAGAGGTCAGAGCCGTAAAACCTTTTAAAAAGTCAGAAGTAATTGCAAACGTCTGGCCGGGCGTTTAAGTGACTGGCCTCTGTTCAAGATTTCAACAGTTTAATAAGCAGCCCCCCGAATAAACCTTCCCAGAGTACAGCTAAATAACTCGTAGTGAGATTCATTACTAAAGGAATTTATCCATAGACTCACCGGGGAAAGGTCAGCCAGTCCGTCGTGCAAATGTACAGCCCGGTGGCCAGGTATGCTTTTTAACATTTGGCAAGTCGCAACATTTTCACAAGGAAATGCCTAACTGGATTAGCATAGAACCCAAATTGTCTGTCCTCAGGTGGCAGAGAGAAAATCTCTAAATGAAATTATTCCAACCCACCTCAGATTGGCTCGATGCCGTTTTCCATAACTTATCTAAGTAATTAATGATAAAATTTGCAAAGTCAGAGATTGGATTGTATATAAGTATGACACACGGCGAAGTGGGAAATTATTTTAATTGATCGGTGGCGTCTGTTGGTTTGACCTTTTAGTGTTAAAATGATTGTTGTTTGTTGTGTTTACAGTTGAAGCGAGGATGTCGCTGCCTCTTAAAATAAATGTAACCCGAGGTTTAAATGAAAGCACTAAAAATATATCATTACAAATAAACAAAAACTGAACAGATTTATAAAACGTTGAGTATAATCTTGGAAAGTGTGAAATACTTCTGTGATAAACTGTTTAGAAAAGTAATTTCCTCACGGTTAATCATTTGAAATACAGCACATGATATCTATAAATAAAGATTATAAAGCTTTTGAGGTTTTCCCGAAACATTTGAGCGCTAAGTTAGTAGTCACAAGAGTCTATTATTTTAATCATCATTATTTTATTATTTTTTTGCACGAGTATTTTTCCTGCGTCATAGACATTTCTTAGACCATGCTGTTCTGTACATTTTAATTAAAAACCCAGTTTCGGTTAAAGTGCATTATTTAATCAGGCCACAGCTAAAGCATAACTAAAACAATATTGATTTAATTTCAGCTGAATCATGCAGAACTAACAATCAACAACTTATGATTGAAACTTACTGTTTGTCACGCGCTTCCTTAAGATGATTACAGAGGCTTTATTTTTGGGCTGCTCATTTGCATTGCTGATGCTAATGTATACAGGAAATACGTGGGCCGCATTTTTAAAACCAGCAAAACCAACGGAAAACACTTAATTGCTGACCATGACGTGTACTTAAAACTCTTGATAGATTAGATTGGCAGTCTATAAGAAGTGTCTTTTGTGACGTTTCTTGACTTGCATTGGTTATAACAGTTGAAACAGAGTCGAACTACTAAAACTCACTGTATTTTCCCGTATTTTGCGCATCACCTGTCGTCTCGTGACTCAGGAGTTAACTTTTGTCATCCAGATATACTCTTATCTGACTGCCTAATTGGGTGATAAATCTGATAACCCAGATACTTAAACACTTAATCTGTAACAATACGCCTTTCCATTAAAAGCCATGTAACGTTGCCAGTTCAATGACCATAAAACGATATTTGGTGGTTAATCGCTGAACAAAAGTAAAACCTTAAAACCATCTGACTAATTCCTGTTCAAAGTATATCATTTCTTTCTTCATATCATTTTAAAACGTGACATTTCTGGAAAAGAAAATGTGAATAAAAATGTTTGACGGCCGTCAATTTCGGTTTCATTTTCATGGTTTTCAGTTAAACGTGAATCACGAGTTTATTACGAGACTTCTATAATTTAGAAACACGAGATTCTTTAGGAGTAGGCCTTAAAACAGAGGGTTGAAAAAGCTTACCTTTTATAGGATTTGTATGTTGTTCAGTAAAAATGGGAGTGAACAATACGCTCCTGTTCTAAAAATAGACTGACGTTTCACCAGTGCTCTCAAGCCGGCCCTGACAAGTGTCGGAGGGCGTTTAATTACACGTGACCGCGGAAATTGTGTATTTAAGCACTCGACTTTCACTTTCGATGGAACTTGCATCTTGTAAGGTCATTGATGCTGAACTCACTCGACATGGATCATCCACGACAGAAAGTTAGCCTGCCTTTTTCCATTGAGAATATTTTAAGGGACGATTTTCCTCATCCACGAAGGTCAAACGCAGTAGATCTGCCAAGTTTTGAACGATGGCCAAGCGCTCCTGTTTATAGATACTACGCGGTTCGCTACAGCCCTGTGTTCATGAAATATTTACCTCATATCAGCCGAGTGGGAGGGAGATTTCATCGCGTAAATGGACAAAATGAAGATGTCTTACCGTTATACGCGGAGAAGATTGAAGGCGATCGGTTATGCTGTGAGGACGAAGGAAGTAAACTGCATTATGATGGTAAGCCATTTTATTTTATTGCTCAGTACTAGCAACTCTTGATTTTAAAATAGTTTCAACGATTTTAAAATAGGACTTTCCTAATCAAAACATACAAAAATAACAATTTTTACCCGCATTGCCGTCATCGAAATATATAATTGCTTTGTGCTGTCGAGATTTAGTGCAATTATGCTGAAACGTGTTTATTATTGATGAAATATACTGATACTAGCTTTATTTAAGGAAATATCAAAATACAATAACTTTTGATTTGTTTAAGCGTAGTGTGCATGAATTCCAGGGAACAAAGGAATAAAAAAACGCTCCGCATTGTTTTTTTGAGAGCCTCTTCTCATGCCGTTGCGTGTTTAAGAGGAGTCACGCTTTAAAAGCACGTACTTAGCTAGCTTGAATACTCTTTTGGAATTCCAGTATTCTTTTAACTTGTTGACTAGTTTTTCTCGTTCTTAATGACGTCAGTTTACATTTTAAAACTACTTTCTCACAAGCTTTTCGAACGTTATTGACAGTGGATACGTCAGGCACAATGGTATTAGGTACAAGCACTGCGTTAATCTTTCATGACTTTTCAAAACAACAACAACAACAAAAAAAAAAAACAGCGCCACAGGAAAAAGAGAACGATCCAGCAGAAAAAATCCTGTACGGATCCAGCCCATGATTTCGAAAAAAAAAAAAAAAAACAGTTAGAGTCTCTTTCATTTGGCAAACCTATTCATACTCTTTTGTTTTCTTCATAAATCGCCAAAAAGAAAGAAAGAGAAACTGAGAAAAAGAATAGGGTAGGCGTTGGTATCCGCTGTGAATAGAAGTCAGTCACTGATACCCGACTCGGGACTTGAGGGCTGTAACTTCTACCAAGGTAGGAAATTAACTAGTTGTTTTCATCAGTATAATCAGCTTTTTACTAAAATTTTGTTTAAAAGACATAGAGTTATTTTGGTTACAATCGGAACAATCGGAGAGGCAATTATGCTACAATTAAGCGCCGGTGCAAACTTATAAAGGTCGTCTCACTAAGACATAAGTTGCATAACTATGTTGGCAAAATATATACGGGTTAATAGGAAAACTCAAATTGTGAGGTCACTATCGATGTTAAGTGACTTGTTAATCAGATTCATCGACGCAATGTTTTCAACTAACTCTGCATAGCACGCAACGTAACGAAAGTTTGTTTTCGGTCAAGGACGCCAATTATACAAATTTACGAGACTTCTTCTTTGTTGTCGAGTTAACGTTGTAGCAAATTAGGCAAAAAAAAAAAAAAAAAAAAATTAACAAAAATAGAATAAACTGAACGAGGTTTATAAATGAAACGTGCATTTCGTTGCGAATATTGACTTTCTCCGTCTTAGCCGAATTTTCCTCGTTGAATGGATCAATCCTGCCAGCTTGCTGTCGTTATTCTCAATGTTCCTTAGAGGAAATACTTGTGCGGAAAATTTGAAGAACCAATTGTTTTTCATCAGTTTCAGTTTAGGTTGATACGGATTTTATTTAAGCTGATTATCGTCCTTTTTCCTTGTGCAAAAGATCTTGAGAAGTTTTGATCAATATCTTACTTAAAAGGTCACACTTACAATTCATGTGATTCGCAGTTTTCGGTTAAACCCGCATTGCACGTGAAGAGAGTAAGAAGGTGCACTCAGAAGTGGCCTCTGTTTTCAAAAGAATAGCCAGCGTTATCCAACGAGGAAATCACGACCCAAAAAATAACAAAACAGGTTTTGGTAAACGTTCATTCCGCTTGATTATCGATTCAACCGGCGCGGGGGAGAACATCCTTTCCATTTTTCAAACTTCTGCCATATAAACTTATTATTGGGCCCCACTGGATTTTACTCTGGACCGTCGTGAATTGAAACACATGCGTCTTTCAAGTCATTAACAGTAACAATATGTATACCTTTAGTCCTGTTATTTTATATGAAACGCTCACTCACTTTGTCAAAAAGTGTGTTTCGTGAATTACTTGTTTTCGATTAACCACACAGTGACAATCTAAGCCGTTGACCGGCGACACCAAATGCCCTCATCAAAATATCGAGATAATACCCGACTTTGAAAATAACACAGTATTTACAATATGTACTTATATACTGGCCTGCTGCATTTGCGTCTCCTTGCACGGACTCGAACTGAGGTTTCTAAAACGAACTATGATCTAAATTGTCGTTTAACGGCCAAAGTTCCTACGATGAGAGGATCGCGGTCAAAGTTCTGCATGAGGCGTGTCCGCACGAGTTATCCATTTATACTTGTCGGTAATTAAAAGATACGATTATAAGTGTTAGAGAAGATAAAGGCCGAATTGCTGTTATTACAAATATCAGTTTGATTCGTTGTTGAGTATCTCAAGTGTTTGTTTGGCTATATAGTGGCTTCTGAGAATCTATTAATCTTCCTCAGTATTAGTCGGTCGTCAAGCGTACATGGTTCCATGCACGATAAAACTGAATACTCTAAGTTGTCGGCTAAGAAGTGTTGCATGAGTGACCTCATAAAGAAGAAATAGAGGCTTAAAACTTTACCTCGTGAAAATATTATAACGCGTCCAAATCAATAGTTTTCTTTTCTCATATTTCTTTTTCAAAATCCCAAATTTAAAAGGCTTATAATAAATCCAACGCGTGCACTGCTCATGAACTTATGCAAAGAGAAGTTGTACAAATTACTTTCTATAATAACCTATTTTCGCTATTTACGATGCTGTCTTCAAATTTTTTTTTCGTGTGATTCTCTAAAAGATAAGCTTAAAATTTTGAAGTTGCTTGCTGAGTAAAACAGATTAAGCACTGTTTTCAATAATGTTTCTATCGTAACGGTGAAACAACTTTTAACACGTTCATTTTTCTTTCAAGTTGGACTTTACACTTGGCAGGCACCTCCCTTTCCTGCCGTGAAACAGGAAAAACGGACGAATTCCGTTTGCGACAAAGGCTTCACTTTCGAAAAGATAGAAAGCCCAAAATAAGTAAAATAAAAAATATCAAATTTTGTTGGGGCACAAACAAAGTTACATTTTGTACTAGGTCATATCCTGATAATTAATGCTGAAAACGTTTCGTTTGACTAGTCTACTAGTTATACACTGCATGTAACTTTATTGGTTTATACACACCCTAGTACACAACTCAGAGTTGACTCGAGAAGTCCAAAGTTGGAAAGTAAATGAATAATTTTTTTTAAGTTAAAAAATGCATCAGGTAGTTTCTTTGTGTACAGAAATAAGTGAATTTTATGGGTCTTTTGCTAGAGAAAGAAAAGGGAAAAAGAGTGAGAAAAAAAGGCGGACAATAAGAAAAACGGACCACAAATCTGGGACTAACATACAGGGAATTGGTTTCCATTTTTTCCTTTTCGTCATTAAGAGGGTGTTGTTGGCTCAGTTATTTGACAGCATGCCATCAACTGTCTGAGATGGCTACTGAAACTAAGGAGGAACTCATTTAAATCACAATAGGCATGTTTCATCTGTAACTTATACATATGGTTCACTTAATATATTTCCAATCGATCCATCTTGTTTTCAGTGTTGTTGGCTAAAGAATAAAGTATTTAAGTATTGATCTTGTAATGTGTGAGCTAAGTAATACTGTCCCATCTTTTGTTTTTAGCCATTAACCAATTTGAGAAGTTCGTTTTATTCATTATTTACTTTAGAGGCGTTTTTGTTAATCTAAGGACAAAATACTTTACACAGTGGGAGAAACACAGCTTTGCTAATTTTCGTTATACAATGTTTCAAAGGAAAAAAAAATAGCGTGGTTCACTTAGCTCTCACTTTCACATATTGACTTTCAACAATGATATCTTGATACTTGAACAGATTCAAGTGCGTCATATTGAATTATGTTCAATTATACATCACGGTATCAAATCAAGGACATTTTGTTTTGATCTATTTTGGCCTTCATCTTTAAATTCGCCAAAAAAGGCAACAAAGGGACTTAACTGACGATTACGTTCGTAGCCATAGTACGTTATTGAAATCAAACCGAGTGGGTGTGGGTGTCTTTGTTTTCGTAGCACGGCAACTGATAAAGGATTGAACGGCAACGTGGTACGGTATAAACGAGAGCGATATATTGTGACAACTTAAGTTGCGCATCACGAAAACAAGGGTGTTGTTGGTGAGGTCCACGACATCCAAATGCATATAATGACCTCGTTTTCGTCTTGAATTCATCTCAGTACCGTTATAAATGATTTTATATTTCTTTTTCTAGATGAAAGACTCAAGAACGAAAAGAAGGAAGGCAATGCAAAAGAAACGTGTCTGACTGAAAATGGACCGAAACGGAAGCGGCGAAATCGCAGCCATTTCACCCAGCGTCAGCTTCAATATCTGGAGAAGATATTTTCCCGCCAACAGTATCTGACACGCGACGAACGCGCCTTATTAGCGAGGGGACTGGAAATGACGGAGCTTCAGATAAGAAATTGGTTTCAAAACCAGCGATATCAGAGAAAACATCGTACAAACGAAAACAGGAAAGCTGACGAAAAACCTGACTCTTCAACGTGTATAAAAAGTGAAGCGTGAACAGTTTTATTTTCATGCAATAAAAACACTTACTTCGATGAATGAGTGGTCTGCAAATACTGTTTAAGAATCAGCAGCTGAATAAAGCGATGCATTCAATATTCAGCAAGCACGAACAAAGGGTGTTGTACTTTGAACAACACGAAAACAAAAGACCGTTTAGTTTTCATCAATGAGGAAATGATTAACAACTTCAAGATGTGGAACTTGTATTGATCCTTCGGGACTACAAACGCCTTTTTAGTAAAAAAAAAAACACTGCGATTGAGCAATTACTGCTTATGATGAAACATACAAATTCAGTAAGAAAAGAGACAATATGAACAAAGGACTTCTGTTGTAGCTCAAAGGTGTCGTTGAAAAAAGTTAATTTATTACTGAAAGCAATTATTACAAATGTTAAGCCTCAGTGGATTTATGGATAAGAAAGAAGGAAGGACCTAGAAGAGCAGCGAGTCAGACCCAGCTTGTCATAGGAGCTTCGCTCCGCTCGTTCGGCTAGTGCAACAAAAACTGACACCATCAAAAGAGAATATAGTTTTACAAGCAGCAAAAGTCTAAAGAAATTTATGTATTTTTAAAGTTAGAATTGCGAAATTAAATTTATTTATTTATTACGTATTTGATGTTATTTTCGTAATCGTATGGTTTCTTTTGTTGTTTTCATTAATTGCTTCATAGATTATCATCACATTTATAGTTGAGTTCATTGCGGTTAGTTATATTTGATCGTTTTGAGGGATTGCAAAGGAGTGCCAGGAAATTCAGTGCTCGGACACAATTGTTCAGTTTCACGCTGTTGCGGAAACGCAAGTTTTCGAAAACAAAAGACATCAACTGAAAAAACTTACCCCAATACAATAGCTTTATATCAGGGTAATACGGAACACCCATAACGCCTAAGAAAGCTTTCCATACTGATGCACTTGTGGTGAGATAAAAGTGAAACGAATCTTTGTTCAATTGCGCTTCCTCGTCCCTCGGCATTATATGACGACATCCGGGCTCAGACTTACGATAAAAGGGGCCGTTGTTTAATAATTATTTTTACTCGCCAGATTTAAAAGAGTTGAAGTCTTACGGGTATTCGAGTTCATTAGGGAACTTAACACTTCGTACGCGCGACCAACCGCCGACATAAAGTACTTCCCGTGGACATCAGTTCTTGTTAAGTTTTTCAGGGTTAACAGGAGGTAGTTGAGAGTGAAAAAGAAACCAGTGAATCCATGAGTAAGGGCTCGAAGAAGATCATCTAATTTAACGAAATTCACTGATTCTGTTGTTTGTGGCTTTAAAAAGTCGTTGAAGAGGAACGGTGCATGAGGAATTTAAATTCTACAGTAACCTTGAATTTAAATAGGCAACCGCTCAGTTTTAGAACTTACGGTAGATTCCAAACGATTAAGCTTGTGCAAGGATTTTAAATTGATTTCTGATCTCTTCGTCATGTCTTTGACTAAACCTTTGACTGAATTTGGAAGTAAAAGGGCAAGAACAATATGTCCGGCTACAAGACTCCAGCTTTAAAAATCAAACAAATTAAGCTTGATGCAATTTTTGCTACGCAATAAAAACGTGGCACCTTGGCATAGCCTCATAGACTTCTTCATCTGTAACGTAGCTACTTAAGTCTCTCTATCTGCCAAACTAAAAAAAAATCCATTCTTGGATGATTCGGAAAGGGTTATTTAGAAAAGGAAAGGCAAAGTCCCTGTCAGTTTAGTTAGCGTTAAGACTATATAATCATTTACGTGATACCCGTCGGTAATAATCACAAGCGGAAGTGTTTTTTCAAATTTACAAAACAGGATGAAGCCATTGCATTTTTCATTTGATAAAACACTAATTGACACTGGTCTGTTCATTTTACAACAACCGACACTCTGGTGTATTTTTCAAGTTCAACTGTGCTTATATCAGATCTTAGAAACTCGTCAGAGTCCTTCATGAATTATGAATTTACGTCTTAGATTGTATTTCGCTGTTGATATAAATTTAGTTGGAGAGCTTAAGATTAAATTATACTGGTTTTCTAAAGAGAAAAACACTTAATGAACAATGACATGCCATGAGGGACTAACAATTGATTAGTGAAAAGCTTATTTAAACTGGAAAAAGGCGTGACCTCTTCATTCCGGCTTTTGGCAAAAAAGACACAATAAAAATAGTATAATTTTAGAAACCTGTATTTAAACTAAGGGGCTATTCATGATAGACCTTCTTCCTAAACTCGAGATGCTATCGAAGCGCTGCATTGATTCTGGGTTCTTTCAGTTTTTTTCCAAAAACCTACATTTCTCGACCAGCCCTGAACGTTCCTTTCTACAATGTAGTCAATCAATCAGTCTTTGTAGGATTGATCGTTTCTTTGTTTGACAGTTGACACTAGAGTAGACTTAAAGGGCCTTTTTACATGGAGTTAGGGGACCCCAGATAAGTGAGGTAACATGTGGCAGGTCACCCCACATATCATGTAAACGTGATCAAATTAAAATGAGAGATTATATGGGCAGGTGGGTTACCCCATCTAAGCGGGTTACCTCACCTACCTGGGGTCCCCCACCTCCATGTAAACAGACCCTTAAATTTTCCAAGTACAAAGCTGAGACTAGTCAAGATTTCGAAATCAAAATACCTAGTACTTTAATTCCACTCATAACGAAAAAGCATGCCGGCAACCCGTTGGCTAAACTTCTTGTTACAAACCTTTGAGCTTATCTTAGTTACGGATTTCAGCTTATAGAGATGCCAGCCAGCTGCTTCAGGGTTTTTCGCAGGAACGGTTCAGACGCCAAACTTTTCATATTTAGACCGGCTGAATTGATTCAGACGCCGATCTTAATTCCAGCCGAACTAAATTCAGAAGGAGAAAAATGCTCATTTCGGTCAAACTGCTTACAAAATACCTTATAATAATTTATGCATTAGGTTCGATACATGAAAAATTCGGTGTCTGAATCAAAGGCATTCCAAAGTCGATCCCAAGGCAAAATTTCCGGCCGGGCAAGCCGTTCCAAATTGAAACAGGCGTTCCTAATTGATTCCTGAGACGCCGAGCTTTTCATGTACTTTAATTTAATGTATTAGGTTCGGCCCATGAAAAGTACGGCGTCTGAACCGGGCCTCAGTCAGGTATATTTATTAATGCACTTTACTTACAAAGCTATGGTTACATATATAGGCCTGTTCGGAAGATTATTCTGAATTTTTAGAAATTAAAAGTAGTAGAGAACTGTCATAGGTTCGAATGCAGTTTTCAGAATGGACCATAGTCAATTAGTCGAATAAAAACTTTCTTTTTCTATCATGAATCACTGCAGGCAGCGCGTAATTTGAGACATGAGTTCAAACTTAAAAATACTCAACTCATCCAGCCTTAGAAACTGGAAGGGTTATAAGTCGCAGTAATACAAAGAGCTACACCAGATTAACCAAATTTTTTAAGCTGTAAATTGGTCTCTCCGTCGACACAGCGCCGCCCGTTACTGCAGGCTTAGCACGAAATCGAAACGGGGATTACATAGCCGACAACTTATTAATGAGCCCTAAAACCCCCCAAAACAACCGCTCGTTTAATTAGAATACTGTTCATGTCATTCAACATTACTTTCAGGTAACTGACCTAGGATTTTTTATGCCAGGTAATTTCAAATCACAAAACCGGCAGACTGTTCAAAAGCGCTTCGGCGCATGTAAGAACGAAAGAGAGGCTTCAATGAGCGTACGTGAGTGCTTTCTCCTGTTCGGTGAGTTCAAGGAACTTACGTGTCAAAGATAATTACACTCAAGGCTCAACAAATGAGTTAGCTCTTACCCCTTGGCTTAACTATTCCGGTGAATTGCACATACTTGACTTAAGAGGCTATAACAGCGGGTGGCAGACACTGCGGCGGGGTCTGATTGAAATACGTACTTGCCGCTAAAGCCTTAGATTGATACGAGGCTATTTTACGTGATATTTCTGCCAGTCTTTCCTAATAAACTGAAGGACGCACTCAGCCCTTTCAATCTGATAATTTCCAAAGTAACAAGGCAAATTATTTTTTGTAAAATACTTAAGTTGAAATTAATAGGAGGAAAGTACTGCTCTTCAATTCTTCATTTGAATGGTCGCACTTTGGAATTTCATCTACAGACTTAAAAGTTACCACTTCGTTGTGCAGCACAATAAACAGTACCACACTAAAGTACTGCTCAGTAGCTTTCATTTGATTGGTCACACTCAAGGATTTCATCAACAAACTCAAAAGTTAGAGCCACCCGTACAATAAACAGTATCACAGGAGAGTACTGCTCAGTAGATAGCTTTCATTTGAGTGGCCACATTCTAGGATCTTACGACTAGCCAGAGAATCATCATTTACAGCGTAACAAATCTAGAGCACTACTGCTCAGCCGTTTGGATTTTACCAACGAACTTAAAAATTAGAACTTAATTCCTTGTAAAACAGCATAAAGAATAATATATCACAGGAAAGTACTGCTCAGTAGCTATCATGTGAAGCTGAAGGTCACTGCTGACAATACGATTTCAACCACAGACTTGAAGCTTTTATCCACAAAAAGCATCAGTGCCATCACTGACTCCTAAGTGAAGAGTGTTAACACATACATTCAATTGTAGCTTTTAGTGTGAAAGGGCTGGGAGTCCAAGCCTAAGCCAGGATTAGCGCAAACTTAATTGGATTCAATTCTGAGCAATTACAATCTTTGACTACCTTTGCTTTGATGTTTGCTGGATGGTCTTAACAGATAATTTTATAATTAATGGAAGAAATTATACTTGGAATGCAGAAACACGAATTAAAATTTAAGTTCTCGATAATCGTTTACTTCTGATTTTGCAATTCTATGGCAGCACTTGGCACTGCATAACATGCAAGATAAAAAGGGATGTTTAAGATTTCATCATACACTCACCAATAAGATGGATCGTTATTTTTTCACTGAAAAAAGTTACAAAGACAGATGTTTTGTTCTAAAAAAAAGCACAAAAAATAATACATGCCTTTTGAGACTTCAGATGATGACAATAGAACTTCGAGGGTCATCACATCAAAGCAGTAATCTTTTTAGATATTGCGGAAGACTTTAGATAAGATACTTTTTCACTAAGAATATTATGAACGAACTCACGGCAAAATGAAAGAGTTTAGTTCAGACGTGCACTCGTGGCATCGTTGCGTACTTACGCTTTGACTTAAAATTGTAAAAAAAAAAAACTTCGAAAGAGTTCACCACTAACGAAAAAGTTATGAAATAAATGATGATAAATTCTACGTAAGCAGATTTTTGTTTTTGTCCTATGATATACTGAATGGTAACTTTGACGTAATATTCGCTCTCTGTTAGCTTCTCATTAGAGATCTACTGACAGATGCTGAAAGAGAGCTTCACAGTTTCCAGACTCTTTTGTCACTTGTTATTATAACATATTTCTGTAAATATTGTTTAAGAATTCTAAAAAAAGTTAAGGATATAGCTTAGAAAGTTTATTGTTTCCTAGGTAACATAGATTGTGTATTCACTTGTAGCGTCAGATCCAATATATGGGGTCCCAAGATATTTTTCTGTGAACTCTTTTTTCGCACGCGACTAACCTCAGTGCACGCGATGCGATCACGGTGATGACTGCAGGATGTAATCTGAGAGAATGGCATCAGATGTCAAGGATTGTAAAAAGTATTTTTTTCTTAACAACAAAAATCAAACCCCCCAACCAAGCTGCCTGATTTTTTGCGTGTTCAGTTTTTCCATGATTGGAGTATAGAGTTATTTTACCTAGTGTTCAAGAGGATATTTGGCTTAACATTACGGGCGTTTCCGGTAGAGATATGAGATCACTCCTTGAGCAATGTCGATATGTTTATCCCACTTAAATCAAGACGTTTAACTGCAAGGCTTATTCTTTGTTGATGGAATTAACGTAATATTCAAGTAGTATCTTGTCATTTTTCTTTATTTCTGTTAAGCATTTATAATGTCAGCGGCATTTACAAAGTGTTTTAAGGTTATAACCCTTTTTTACGTGTGCATTCGTCCTAAGCCTCAGAAGTGTATACTGATAGCTTATCTTCCTCTAATTGGCAAACACATGAATTCTTTTATTGGTTTTAATTAAAACAACTTTAAAGCACCATTAAAACTTGGAGGGTTTGATACTAGCAAATGTTTATTTTATCCTAATTCTGCCAGACATGCAAGAAGGTAACACAAAGTAGCACTCGACATGACTGGATACTTTTATTGGTTTTAATTAAAATAACTTTAAAGCACCATTAAAACTTGGAGGGTTTGATACTAGAAAATGTTTATTTTATCCTAATTCTGCCAGACAATGCAAGACGGTAACACAAAGTAGCACTCGACATGACTGGATACTCAGCCTCACAACCAATTAACTCTTAAGTTGTATTGTCCAGGCCTAAGGTGTATCAACAGACCCCAGTTAACTGAAAACTGAAACCAAAGTAGTTCTAACTTTATGAAACCCTCAACGGTGTCACCATTCAAATAAAAGCAACTGAGCAGTACTTTCCTGTGGTACTGTTTATTATGCTGTACAAGGTGGTTCCAACTTTTGAGTCTGTGGATGAAATCCTAAAGTGTTACCATTCAAATAAAAGCTACTGAGCAGTACTTTCCTGTGGTACTGTTTATTATGCTGTACAAGGTGGTTCCAACTTTTGAGTCTGTGGATGAAATCCTAAAGTGTTACCATTCAAATAAAAGCTACTGAGCAGTACTTTCCTGTGGTACTGTTTATTATGCTGTACAAGGTGGTTCTAACTTTTGAATCTGTGGATAAAATCCTAAAGTGTGACCATTCAAATAAAAGCTACTGAGCAGTACTTTCCTGTGGTACTGTTTATTATGCTGTACAAGGTGGTTCCAACTTTTGAGTCTGTGGATGAAATCCTAAAGTGTTACCATTCAAATAAAAGCTACTGAGCAGTACTTTCCTGTGGTACTGTTTATTATGCTGTACAAGGTGGTTCTAACTTTTGAATCTGTGGATAAAATCCTAAAGTGTGACCATTCAAATGAAAGCTACTGAGCAGTACTTTCCTGTCGTACTGTTTATTACGCTGTACAAGGTGGTGCTAACTTACGAGTCTGTAGATGAAATTCTAAAGTGTGACCTTTCAAATGAAAGCTACTGAGCGGTACATTCCAATGGTACTGTTTATTATGAGGGTGGTAAAGGGGTGGGGGGGGGGGGAAATCTAGATCACGTTTCACGGAAAATAAAACGGTCCTTTCACAATTCACGAAAAACGAATATGTAATGAAAATCACGGTTCACTGGTAATCAAACATTTATTTCTCGTTTCACGGAAAATAATTTTGCAAAATTACGCTTCACGGCTACTATGAAAATCACGATTCACGAGGAACTTGAATTAGCCATTTCACATTTCAAGGGAAAAAAAAGGACCGATCACGAATCACGAAAATACCCTTTGCAAAGACCCTCTATTATGCTGCACAAGGTGATTTCTATAAACTATTGAGTATATTTAAGTGGGCTCTTCACATAAAAGCTCGCGACAAGAGGCGACCCTTCGAGATCAATTCCCTTATATATATGCTACTGAGCAGAACTTTCCTCAAAGTACCGTTTAGTTTCAGTTCAGTGCTGATCGATGATAATGATAAGAACATTCAACTGCAAATCAGAATTCGAACGGAACATTTTGCTATGGTTATACAATAATCGGACGCTGTATAACGGCGCGATTCAATTCAGAATCAGTAGTTGGGAACCTTATGTGGGTTGAAAGAAAGCCTGCGAACGAAGCCGTATAATTTTTTCTGGTCGTATGCTCCTCTCCAAGGCGTGTAAAACAAAACGCCATCATCTGCTGTTCACGCAGGCAAGCCAGTCGAAGGAAGGTTTTGTCTAATTTCAAGCATCGCTACTCACTGTTCATAACGTGGATATTTCGCTTCGGGTTTTTAATTATAGCAGGCACAAGTTATCTTCTTGAATGAATTTTATTCAGTTCAAGCCAGTACTGATAGACTAGACAGTACAATAAATCATGATATAATAATATTCAAAATTTTTACCCTGAAGTCCTTACACAGTTATCTATCATCTAATTTCATGTGACTGAATGTTTAGAACAGAACTCTAAATAGAGTTATTTATGTACAACATATACAAAAGTATCATCATATCTTTGATATTGTTATAATAAGTGTTCATGGTATATGCATTGCTATTACAGACAATTGCAACTCGCAAAGTATCCCTCCATTGTTTAATGTGTCGTTTAATTTGTCTCTTTACGCACTAGTAAGGAGATTTAAATTGGCACTGACGTATCGGGCTCTTGCTGTTTATTTTCTTCGTTAGCACGATGTCGCCTTTGATATCTTCGGTTTTGAAACCAGTTTCTAATCTGAAGTTCCGTCATTTCCAGTCCCCTCGCCAACAGGGTTCTCTCATCGCGTGTCAGATACTGTTGGCGGGAAAAAATCTTCTCGAGATATTGAAGTTGACGTTGGGTAAAATGGCTACGATTTCTCCTTTTCCGCTTTGGCCCATTTTCGTTGAAACACTTTACTGACTTTTCCTGTATTAATTCTTTGTCGCTACCACTATCTGGAATTTAAAAGAGAAAAGAAAATTTATTAGCTTGTTACTTCAAAGTATATTTACCATCTCTGATAGAACATTCGTGGCTTCATTCAACTGGTAATATTTCACGGTAGCATAAGAGTGTAATGAAAAGCATCTCCAGTCGGCAAACTTTTTATTTTAAAAATGAACGGTCTTTCTATTCTTATTAATATAATCTGACTCTAATCATCGAAGTTGCTTAGTGGTAGCAAAATGTGGACAAGGCTTGAAGATCTTTGCCAATTTTCATTAGAGTCTGTGGATTAAATGCTTGGACTGTGACGACCATTCAAGGGTTCTAGTGTTTGCGTTGTCCTGTTCAAAGAGATTTTCTCTGTAAAGATGAAATCATTAAGACTGGAGTTACAAAATTAAACTTAACCCTTTGTTTCCCGTGATGCTTGGAGAGGAGAGTGTCAATACAACGTACTCATTTTAAATAGAGTCGTTCGTGATTCGCATGTCGAAACTCGACTCGTTATCAGTGATACCAGTTAAAGAATCGCCCACAAGACCTATATCGCTGTTGATTCGATCATGTCAACGTGGAATGACCTTAACACTCTCAAACAGTCTAAACGCAGAAAGGAGTTACATTCCTAGCAATCAGTCCTTATCATCAGGTATTAAGTTTGCGATAAAGAGAGATAACACATGTTATGTTTGAGGCAAAAACAGACCGGCAAAAAGGGACGTATTTTAGATGTAGTGAGCGACGAGTTCATTGTCCCGTGTAGACAATGGAAAAATACCACTGTTTTTCTGTATACTTTACAGTCTGAATACCATTTAAATTTAGAACAAGTCTACCTTTGAGATGATGTGAGGGGAATAATATGATTTTCCGGAAGCTTTTCAATATAAATCCGGGCTTGACCTTTTTCTCTTAAAATTCTTAAAACTCTGAGATCTAATTATCTTAAGAACGGCCGTTTGAGCAAGTGGACCGAGCGACTGGTAATCTGTCTCGCTCATGAGCACATTTTTGATGTGGTTTTACAGTAACAAACCACAATGGTATGTCGTTTTTTTTTTTAAAAGAGGCATGAACGGGCATAATACTGTGAATGAATTCTCAAAAGCCACTATTTAAGCAAACAAACACTTAAACATTTCTTATCCGGAGCCTATATAGTTAATGAAAAACTGGATACTATTTTTTTCTCCAACGACCGCGAAAATCGCCAGCGACACACCCATCACTTAAACAATAGCTGAACAAAGCCGTTTTAAGGTTTTAGCCGCAAGCTGCCGATAATTCCTTTACTAGGAATTCGGTGCCAATCAGTTAACTATAAGTTCATCCTATCCGTGAATCCGGACAGACTACAATCAGGCGAATTACTAAAGTGTGACCAATAATATATAAGAGCAATATTAGGCTATAGGTATACTGGCTATTTTTGCGTTAAGTCACGGTAGGTGTTAGAGATATTGGACGATAAACCTCGCCATTGTCGCCCGTTTTGTTAAATCTGTCACACCCAATGTATGTCAAAACAACTGAGTGCACGGAATTCAAGTATGTTCCAAAACTGATCATATCAAATATTGGATACAAAAACTGGGCAACTGGATTTCTGTTTGCAGTTAAAGGAATTTACAGTAATTATTTCTAATAACAATAATAATAAACCTTTTTTCGCCAATTTATTGTCATATTGTTTTGTTTCTCCGCATTCTCGGTAGTCGATCTGAACAAGCAAGAACGTGCAAGGCATTTTAAATGAAATGTTTAGTTTAGTCTATTAACGGAAGCGTTTTTCAACCACGGATAAGAAATTAAAAAGCGATAAAAATAGTACCATAAAAGCTTCTTGTTAAGTACACGTTTTGAGAGAACAACAATATAAGTCTAAAAGTTAAGGGCAGAGAGAAAATCGACAGAATCAAACTTAAACTTTTTTCAAGTCTACGGGCGGCACCAAATTTTAAAAATGCGTGAATTATTAAAAACGTTAACATCACGGGGCTGTTTCACAGCTTTAAAAAATGCTCTAAATTTAAGAATGGAAAGTTACAAAGTCTTATAAAAAGGCACCTGTTTGAAGAGCAGAGTCGTGTTTCCAAATAGAAAACGAAACTACACATAGCATCACAAAAAGTTTTAATTAAACACCATTAAAAATCGATGAGGTAATTACCTACTATCGAATCAACTTAGTAGACAGTTTGACCACGTTTTAACGGTAGTCCCTGCATGGAAAGCTTAAAGAAATTTTCTTTGCAAGAACAGAATGCAATTTTTTTGCATCCCTTAATCGCTTTGAACGTATTCTTGTTTATAAACGAATTAAATTTAGTCTAATTCAAATATATATATACAAACTCACCATGATTGTCACTGTATGTTTCTTCGTTTTTGCAGCTCATACAGTCATCATCAATAATTTTCGTCTGTTCGGTCAAGAAATGGTCGTTTTCTCCGTTCACCCGATGTAATCTTACTCCAACATTAAGTCTGTTCGTTGTTGGTAGATACTTCATAAACATGGGGCCATAAGGCACAGCGTAACATGTATAAGCCGGCGAGGACGGCCAACATTCGGCCGCAAAATACGTTCCTCGCGTTTCCACATTAGCGTTTGTTCTTCGCGAGCGACAAAAATCATCCCGCAAAATATTTTCTATGGAGAAGGAAAGATCAACCTTTTGACGAGTTATATTCATTTCTGTGTTATCAGTTTTTGACCTTTCAATATCTAAGCTCTGCTGGAAGTGAGAGCGGACACGTTTGCACGGAGTTTTTTGTGCCGCCTTGGGATGTAAAGAGTACGCCCCTCCCCATTTGCTATCAACGGATGCTGTTCTTAAGTACACGCTATTTAAGGAATAACGCGATATTGCTTATTCTTTTGACAAAGATAATCTGTATCGCTGTTGATTCGAAAATAATAAAATTCTATACAAGGTAATTACGAATTGAGTTTAAATTTACAGAACAATAAATCAATTGAGAATGAAGCGATCGAGACGGAGTATAACTTTTGGAGACACTTTGTCACGTATTACGTATAAAATTTAATCTATATTGCCTTGTCTTAAACAATTCCCTTTTTCCGCCATGCCGAGTTTCACTTTCGAGACACCTACGGTATTAAACCACAAAAGAAAAGTTCAAAAATGTGCTTTCAGTTTCTTAGAAAAATGAAGATGTGGCGATAAGAAATTGTATTTCTCGAGGATTAAAACATTTCATTTTATTTTTTTTATTTTCAAAAGCTCTATGTTCTAAGATGTCACGTGGCTAGATAGACAAGAAATTGATATTATTCACCGGCTAAGGAGTTCCCGGAATGTTTAATATACCTTATCCTTTTTTTGGATTACAATTCCCACAGACAATGTTAAAAACTTTCCGCCTTAACTAATGGTGTTATCAATATTAATCTATCCTTTGAACTTTATAAGTTGTAAATAATCCCGTTTGCCTATTACAATTATGCTTAAAAATTTCCATTGTTTGAAATGCGCACCAGCTTCTTCGAAGCATTAACCGTTCGTGTAGCAGCGAAGTTGCTCGCGCGACGGGACTTTCTCGGATAACAGCTTAGTCATCCCTATTTCAATTGACGGAAAATTTCGACAATTTCGTAAGGAATGTAAATATATAAAGTTGATATTTATTCGCTCAGCGGGAAAATACCTTGAAACAAAATTCAACGCCAACGAAGTATTCTAAAAATTACAGGTGGAATATTTGTTCTTTTATTTTTTATCAAGTATGATGTTTCACATCAATACAGGCTTATTCATGGTTCGACACTATTAAGACGCCATGGAAATTAAATCAAAAATTGAGTCATTACAAAATAAAAGAAATTCCTCCGGTATTATAAGCAGGCTCAAGTTAGGTTACGTAAATTGAAAGTCTTAATATGACCTTTTCAACCAGTTAAAACGCGATCGAGGAACATAAAGAAATGAAAATACTCACTCGTAACAGAGAAAATTGGGTAACTATAGGGTAAATGAACATGAAAGCTTTTAGAATTTAAAATTGTTTTCTTTGGGGCTGTTTATTTGGAGGGGGAGCTTATCTAGAGGGCGGAATCATTCCTAACGTCATTATAGTTTTGTCGTGATTTAAGTTCGATATGAAAGTGGTTGTACAGCACAGCTGGTACAAGCGAAAGGATCTTTCTAGCCGAAATACACAAAGGAACATCGATCTCATCGCTGGTAAGATCTTAGCGCATGAAAATAGCCGTATTTCGGGATATTTTTGAACCAGGAGTAAAGACAAAGGCGAGAAGGCGGGTACGGTTTAAGTCTCTTTAATGGCAAACAATTACGTTTGCACGAGATAAGAACATGCTCATTCTGGCGATCCTTTTGGCGACAATACTGTTCGTGACTGTTTAATTTCTGTTTGAAAGACCTTCGGGTCGGTTATTTAAATGAAGTCCCGCTAACGTAGAACGCGGTTTCAGAAATCTTTGGACCACAAATCTCTTTATTAGTGGGTTATTTCAAGAAGACAAATTCTTTTTTAGTCTACGCCATATGCTTTCATGAAACTGTTCACGATAAATGGTGTTTATATAAAAGCGTTCGGCAAACTTAAAATGGCTTAGAACGCGGTTTTGTTAAACACTAGCTAAACTCCGTTTACTGAAATAACTGGCCCTTACTGAGTCCGGAGGAGATAATCAGCGGGCTTTTGGTATGCCAGCAGGCTACCACCAAAATGGGGACTACAAAGGACCAATTTCGTCAAGAATGGAATGAATCTGAAAAGGCAAAGTGTCAAAGTACTTGCTGGGTACCAATCGACTGACTTCAGCCACTGAGTTACAATCAAACCGCTAGTCCTTCACATAGCCCGGATGCCAGTGGAAAGGGCGATCCCTCATTCAGTGGGAGACGTACAGTGCATGTCCCCGTTAAAATAATATTTGTGCACTAAATGCATTTGGCACTTAAATTTAAACCCCTTGTTTTCCCTTCTAAACAAGATCTTCCTGTGTACTAGATCTTTGCCATGTAAACAGTCCCAGCCACAGTCTACTGGGTTTTTAAAGCAACCATGCAGTTTTCAAGAAGGCAAAATGTTACAAAAATATTTAAAATATTGAAATAACCTTCTTAAAAGCAAGATTTTCTAATTCAGCTGGATGTTCTGTAGTTCGACCTTTTGTTCGAGAACAAACCGTCAGAGTCTCGCCCAGCGTGAATTCCATCTATGTCATCCATGGATGTGGGAAGTCGTAAAAATAACTATCCTGGAACAATGCCGGAGTAAAAATTCGTTGAAGGAAGTCCTCGTAGATCACACGTTCAACGACGAAGCTACACTGCAATTCCCTGAATTCCCATGAAGGTTAATTGCTCGAGGGGAAACAAATGCAATTTACCGTTTAAAAACGTTTCGGTAGTGAAAGCGGAAAAATTTCTCGGAGTAGAAGTTTAGCCAAGAAAGGCTGCGGGTATAATGGGAATAAAAAAAATTAATTATCAGAGATGGGATGGTTTCTAAACAATATGTGTAGTTGCTAGGTTTAGAGAGTAAATGAAAGCGGAAACGTTCTTGACATGTAACTATTGAAACTTGGTAAGTCCAGTCTTCCTTGGCCGAGTTGAGGGAAACGAACATGTACCGATCATGCGGTCACGTGTTGGCATTTACATCGGTAGCATGGAAAACGGACTCGCGATCGTTAAAAGACGGCTTTAATTTAACGCTTTAAGTTATTTAAAACGTAACTGACTTAGGTGAGATTTCATTGAAGTTAGAACTACCTAACTAGAATCGGCGAAAGCACTACAGGACGCACTTCAGATCTTGCCCACAGATAATTAAACGGTCAACTTGTACGCCGGTATAATTAGTGAAACAGCGCCATAAGCGAAAAACTAATTCAATTTTACGACTAACATGTCACAAAGAAAGATTTAGAACGAGAGTACTTTGAAATTAGTTTTGATTGTACATTAAGAGCTTAAGAGCTCTCAGGAAACGGGCCTGAAATAGACTACAAGTCTACTACAGATGCTTTTTATATATCTATAAGTACTTACGTACTGTCAGCTAAAAGAGTCCATGTCCAGTGAAGGCTAATACATTTAATTTCTCATTGGATTTTCTTGGACCTGCTGATATGTAGAAGACCAACAGGAAGTTTATACTGAAGAAAGGAAGTTTTACCGCTTTAGCAGGCCTTTTTTCCCTTTCTGTATAACCCTGCACTCGAAAAACCACTGGGTGAAGCAGCAGCAAGTCTGCATAACACCCGTCATACTTGATACGCACCGGTCCCCATTTAGTCCTAAACAGTTACTCAGCGATTTTGAAAGGCACAAACAGTTCTAATGGTAATACCGCTAACTGTTTTGAACCTAGATTAGTCTAGAATTGTTCCCAGTAGATATTGTGTTATTAACGTTAAAACTAGAGGGAAAGGCACGTGACATAACATATACAGTTTACAATTAGGTGACGAAAATCCTGTAGTATTTTGAAGCAAAACGAGAGGCAAGCACTGAGATTTTGTTCTGGTAGTCTTTTTCCAGTGTAACTTCTTTGATCTATTTCGATTTATCTATATGTAAAAAAATGACTCCTTATTTTTACAGTCCTATTATGTCATGATTAAAACCTGGACCTCAGTAGTCTTGAGATACTTTGAGGTGGCGCCAGGTTAGTCCAAAAACACCCAAGCTATTTAATCCAACATCAGCGTGAACCTAAGGTGACCTTCAAAAAAGGATGCTTTTCAGTATCAGGCAAAATACCTCCACAAAAATCTGCAGATTTTCAATCATTGAAAACAAAATATCTCATTGATTTTAATTAGTATTATGTAGTTCTTTGTCCGGTAGGGCTTCTAAGTGGAAGATTGAGAGCATAAGCTACCGATTAAACGTTCCTCATTTTCCTCAAAAGCTCTTAACAAAAATAGCATGAGCCAACTGATTTTCTCATTGCCGAAGAGAAAAATTGGCACTTTTGAGTGTGAAATACAATATATGTTTTGCCGATATGGAGAAATTGCTTGAAATAGAGGTCCCCTCATGAAACTGTGGTCGATCTATATGAAAGTGCCCAAGTGTTTTCGATTTTAAAAGTTCGGTTTACATATATCAACTTAATGTTAAGTTTCTTCATACTCAGTTGATTCCGCTGCTACGGCTTACTGAAAGTCATAAACATTCTTTTAATCTCCGGCGTAATGGGGTTTAAAGTGGAAATTTTAAAAAGAATCAAGACAATTTGTCTTAGTTTTTGTAACTCCATTCAGAAAGAACATATGAAGAGAGAAAAAAAAGCACTTTATTTGAGTGTCAATGTATTTAGCACGAAAGTGCCAATTTGTATGGGACACTATTTTTACGTCTCTTACTGGAGACGGGACCGCCATTTTACGTGGTCATCAGAGCCACGCGAAGGTCTAGCCGCTTGCAGTACAAAGGTAGTACCTTCAGTTGAAAACTGGTATATGATGGTAAGACAGCAAAAAGTGGCAAAAAACTGTGGTCAAATATATCAGTCGACTAAGTGAATTGCTTTGACCCTGGCCCCATTGTAGAAGCCTGAAGTACACATGTAAGTACTTAAACATCTGAATTTCATTTTTTTATCCGGGCTAAGTTCAGAATTGCAAAGAAAGTTTTATTTTTGTAAATATTGATAAGGCGGATAGAGAGAGCTCTAACTCTTTTATCGCCGGGTCAGATATATAAATTTCATCAAAAGAGTCAAAAGCTAATCTGTGTATATAATTAATGATCATTCCGGATTTCATACCCACAGACTAGAAACATTTGAATGGTCACACTTAAGGATTTCATCCACAGACTCAAAAGTTAGAACCACCTTGTACAGCATAATAAAAAGTACGA
Source organism: Porites divaricata (assembly GCA_038088405.1). NCBI lineage: Eukaryota > Metazoa > Cnidaria > Anthozoa > Scleractinia > Poritidae > Porites > Porites divaricata. Next base: position 1,410,767 of record JBBMOI010000017.1, read on the forward strand.
CAGGAACAGGAAAGTACCGCCCAGTGCCTTTCATTTGAATGGTCGGTGACACTTTAGGATTTCATCCACAGACTCAAAAGTTAAAACCACCTTGTACAGTATGATAAACAGTACCACAGGAAAGTACTGCTCAGTAGCTTTCATTTGAACGGTCATACTTTAGGATTTCATACACAGACTCGAAAGTTTGATCCACCCTGAATGTATCGCCCAGTAGCTTTCATTTCAATGGTTACTGACTTCAGAAAGTGTAACCAAGTTAGAACCACCCTGTACAGCATCAGTAAATACTCGGCGGCATGAAATACATCCCTGGATTTCCTCCACAGACCTGGCAAAACAGGAGTTAAAGCTACTATATCTTGGTATAGCCCTGCAGATCACACAATACCAATCAAAAGGACTGTTTGAGCACAGCATGGCTTTCATTTGAAGGGCACACAGAATCGAATTTGAGTCGTACTATGGAAGAAACCGAAAAATCTTTCTTGTCATTCGGTGGTGGGCATCCCAGCTCCCGGCCTGATTTAAAACCTCATGTCAGTTTTGCAGTTAGTTCAAAAGCAGAACAACGTATACAGTTGAGTCTTATATAATAAAGAAAAGAGTTGGGATTTGAGGACATTTCTTGTTAAAAGAGATTGTTTCGAAACCTTTTTTCTCTGCGGTACAGTATTATATCTTGAACATGATCAGTAGTTGGATTTTTTTCCATGCTGAGAATTGTGGATTAAGCTGGCTTTTTAAGAAAGACGCATAAGGAAGTGCTAGCTGATGATTTCAAATCAATGATATTATTAATAATTGTGACTACTGTAACTGTAGTATCAGCTATATCACCAGATTTCTACCGAGTTTTTGTGTAAACTGCGACTACGTAAAATAATGCACAAAATGGTCTTTAAACAAGAAGGTAGTCATGACATTGATGAATTCATTCTCTAAAGTGTGCAAACCTTAATCAATGATTATTTTTTTACCGTTTTGTCCAATTAAAAGAACAGGAAAACTGGCTTGGAAACGTCATTCAAGTAATATATCAAACATGAGACGCAGTGTTTCATCACCAGATGAAACACCGAGAAGAGAGTTGAAAATACACTGCGCAGCGGAGTATTTTTGACGACCTTTGAGGTGACTCTTCTGGTGATGAAACACTGTGTCGAATGCTTGGTATTACTTCTCAAACAAAATGATTTTAGAAGGAGAAATTAAGGATGCAAAAATGATCAGTTTTTCATCTGATTTCCAAACACTTATGAAGCATTTTAAATTTCTTTTGTATTTTCTTAATGAATTATTAATGAGTTTGAGAAGTCTTAGTCCACTTCGTTTGTTGATACATGTCCTCAACCAAAAACACTTTTAAACAGTCGTTTAAATGCTCTAATAAAAGTAACCTTTGCCAATTTTAGGCCACTCTTGGGGAATCATATATTGATAAAATATACTTCCGTTGGGTTCAGCTTAATCTCTGCAATTAGCAATGTTCGGTGACAGTGCAAGTTTAGCAAGAAGAAAGAATACAACTCGTGAGAAACACTGATTGTTTTTCACCTCGCTCTATTTTTCCAAAACCTAAAAACAGTTAACAGCCAGTTACTCGTAGACAACAATACACTGAAACGCTTTATAAGCTATATAAAACAATATTTAGAGCACTTTAAAGTACAATCATGTCGTCTATTGTTAAATATGCGAACTTCGTTATATTATCTCGTTTGAAATCATGTATACCCCATAAATAATACAATATAAATAATGTTGGTGAAAAATACCGAGGAGGTCAAAGTATAGTTGCACGCGTTCTGGATGTTTACTTTTAACCTCTTTGAAGATATAATAAAATTCATTTGTCAATTCTTCTACGTTTCTTTGTTCTGAGTTAGTTTTTAAGTCAACACACATCGTTTTATGTTTACGTTGATCGATGTTCTTATTTAGCGTTTTCATTCCTTCGCTTGAAGGGTTAGACTATAGGATTGTCTATAGGGCCATAGCAACAGACACTCCATCGGCGAATATCGCCATGCATAGTCCCATTCTTATTTAAGTTGCTCGCTTTTTCTTTTTCCTTTTAACATGGCTGAACCGCAAGCGCAACACCTTGAATTCTTAGAATCCTTTATATTTATAAATAAAATAATTATTTTTAAAATTTCTTGCTGGTACAAATTAAACATCGGCTTTTCCACACGTTGAAGTATCCGGTTTTTCCGGTTTGTCCTGTTTGTCCGCTTTAGTGTCATTTGAAATTGCGCGATGTTTTTTCTGGTATCTTTTGTTTTGAAACCAGTTTCTGATTTGAAGCTCAGTCATTTCCAGTCCCCTCGCCAATAGGGTTCTCTCGTCACGTGTCAGATACTGTTGGCGGGAAAATATTTTCTCCAGATATTGAAGTTGACGCTGTGTAAAATGGCTGCGAATTCGTCGCTTTCTTTGTAGGCTTTTTTCCTTTATGCACTTGTCCTGCTGTGGATGTTGTTTTGCTTCATCTTCTTCTATTTCATCTGAGAGATGAAAAGAGGTTGTTAGAAGCTGCGCATTGATTATTTTTGATAAACAAGCTATACGATAATATTTATGATCAGTGTTTCGCAGTCTGAAACCGATGTGTTTTCGCGCTGTTTTTTCATTTTGAACCAACGGGCCCGCTATATAAAACACTGTCATTTCAATACTTTACAATGAACGTGGTCAAGTATCTATGCATCATATGCATCATATTATTGCCTAAACAGATTTCAGCCTCGATTGGTCCACTTCGACAAATACCATTCACTCAAAGATCAAGTGATCGAGAAATCATTTGTCTGACTCTAAGTTACACTTCAAACGCGTGGTTGAAATTCTGGTGTTACTATTAAAATAAAACTCATTTGCTAAACATTTTCAATAATAATACTAGGTAATAAAGATTTCGTAAAATTGTACAAAAAGAAATTTCACGTTTATATAAATATTTTCGTCAATATTCGACTATCATGAGTCAAAGGCCAATATACAGGAACAGCCTCGCCCATCAGTGTTATTATGCCAGTCTTTTTGTTACAATGGCACATATGCAGAGTTTCGGTGTTAAAATCTAAACAAATGGAAGGCAGGCTTGAGATCCCTACGAACACAAACTCTAAACTGTATTTTTATGTATTTGCTAACGTTTGTAGCAATGTTATGTTGGAACACAAATTGTCGAGAAGTTGATGCACGACACGTGCAGCTCGTGTTGAGAATAAAACTGAAACAGAATAACATAAAGTGCTAACCTTAAATTTCACTTGCTTTCACTTTAAAGGGTCTAATGTTGTTTTTTTTTTTCGAAATTGTCCGCTGAAGATGCATGGTTGCCGGAAAATGTTGAAAACAGAACAAAATGAAAGTTAAGATGCCCGGAATAAACTACGTTTCGTTTCGAAGTTATCATAGTACTGAATTAAAGAGTTTCAAAGGAATTTTTCTTAGACCTTTATGGAGTATCTTTTATTCTGTTCGATTTTTTCTTTTTTATACATAGGAAGTCAGACAACAGTTGGAGTATGTGCATAAAACAACGCTAGACGAAGAAACGTTCGTTAATTCATGAAATAACCTTTGAACACCGAGAAAGTCGTAAATTTGTTTTGCAAGGCGGAAGTATAAATCTTAATCAATGGCTTTTTCTCAAACATCGTCAAAGTCTGAAAACACTGATACATCGTTTGTCGCAGTCGAAGTTTTTCGCATCCATTCTTGATTTATCAAAATCACACTTTAGCTGTTTTTATGTACTTGTGAAATAACTTTCAGCTAGGCTAGGCCACTCCAAGAGAATTTAATTTCCGTTCATACAAAAACTTCATTCAGAAGTTCAATAAGGGACTATACTAATCTTGGTGACACTTCCCTCAGTTTAAAATATGATCGCCATTCTTCCGATCTTTCGTTCTAACAAAGTGTTGAACCTCATATTTGCATTGATAGGGCTTGGCTTGAAAAGGACGGTTGAAAACTTGATAATGCGAAAACGCTATGATTTGGACTGCGACGTTTTGGTGCATTCTTGTTCACAAGGGAAGTTTTCAAAAGCAAATTTATTTTAATAAGTGTCTGATTTGATTCCAAAGTCGATGAGGGCCGGCCAGCGAGATGCGACTTGTACACACTCGTAAGGGAGTTGGCCAACCCTTTTTTATCATTTTCAATTACCCTCACTTTTTGATGACTGGCATAAAGTTAAAATACATATTCGCGATGACCTACGCATGATACTCAAAATGATCACGCGAGTTTCGTCGCGCGGCTTCAACGTGAGTAAGTTTAAAATTCCGCTCACTCGTGTAGAATCTCGTTGCTTTTGCGCGAGAACTTTGTCTTAAAATTCTGATTTCTTCATTTTTTGACCATTTTGAAGTTTTTAGAAATTATTGGAGAAAACGAGTAGTGCAAACCCTTATCTCCTATTTTTCATCACGTAATTTCTAGCCGACCATCCCCCGTCTTCCGACTTTCTCTTGTTTGCGTTTGAATTGATGCGCTTTATTGATTTAGTGACCAGTCTAAATTTTCGTTTGGCGGTTCAGTTCATTTTTATCCAAAAAACATAGCAGCAAAACTCCTCCAGATCACGTATAAGAATATTTCGTTCTCATCGACTTTACAGACGCGTCCAGAACTCAGAAATAAGTTAAAAACCATTACTTGAGACAACAACTAAATGCAATATCATATCTTTCGCCATTGTTCAAAACTCGACTTAAAAAATAATTCTTATAAGGCCGCTTAAAAGGCGGAAGTCATTGCAAGAATAATAACAAACATTTTTATATTTTCGTCGACAACGTAACATCCGCCCATAAAGTGGCGAAGATATGCAGTCGTTTGGTTAAGAATCACCTCGGTAGTGACACAACAGTTATGATCAGCATTCCTTAGACTAACAACTGTGAAATCAAACGTAGTTACGAGTTTTAATTTTGCCAAATTCCTGTGGAAGTTATTATTATTTGCTCTTGTAATTCAGTTATCACGAGTTAATCGCCAGAAAATCTAGAAAAAAAAACGCTAGTGTTCACACCCTCTTTAAAAAAAGTGCCAATCTTGTGCCAAAATGAAAAACAATTAAGTAAAACTGCATACTTTGTTGGGAAATAGTCGTATTTCCTGTTTAGAAATAATCTTGTATTTTGGCGCTTATTTTTTTTATATTGTGGGTGCAGGAATTTGGAAGTTTTTGAAGAATGACTGATGTCAGTGGCTTTCAGATTCTTTTTTTTAACTCCCACGAAACACTAGTTTCGCGCATAAAAATGTTTTCGTTTTTGTAAAGCATTCAAAACAACAAAATTAAATAAAGTATATCTTATCGCTTTATACGAGGAAATAGCTTCGCACCATTGCAGTGAGTTAGAAGGAAAAAAAGACCGAATGTTTCCAAATACGTCAGAAGTGTCCCAAATGGTCTTCTCTATGCTTAAGATTGAACCTGTTTGCAGGGGCACTCAACGACAGTTTCCTCCTAAATACATTGAAAACAATTTTTCTTGGGGAGCTCGAGTCTTTTCAAAACCATATGGGCTTGAGTGTTATTTTTCCGAAGATTTTAGATGCAATTTGACGTATTACGAAAATGAGACATTTTCTGACACCTCTCTCCATCACATTTTTGAATCCGAAAATTTGGGGTTTCCTTTTTTCTACAAAAAATAGCCTAACTTGGGAAGTGAAATGTAAAATTTAAACTTCAGAAAATCGTAGGAATTATTAGATAAGCTTCGAAAATTGTACATGAATGGAACGGTTATGTAGAAATTTTTAGCCGTCCTCAAGTGATAGAAAATTATAGGCAATATTTTTCTCTCCGAACAGATTTTTTACAGAAAACAGTCGGGTGCCCCCTATGTTTGGATAATTTGCAGTTGCCTTAAAAACTACTTCTCTGTTCGGTTGTTGAGGGGAACTTCAGTCGTCTCGAAAGTCAGTTTAGTGAGCTTTTTCGTCTCATTCGACATTTTTAGCTACCCTGACGATATCCGGTCGAAAGTTCGAGGACATGCAGTGGCCGTACATAGTCTCTATTTCGAAATTTTCAAGAGATCTTTTTTAGACAATTATCGCAACATCTTGGTAAATAAAATGCGACAAACAAAGTTAGTTGAAAAAACGCGAATATCTTAGACGAACGCAATGATTACCTAGAAATTTTTTAACCTTACTCAAGGTTTAGAGATTTTTAGATAATACTTGCTCTTTCGAACAGTTATTTTAGAGAAAAAAAACCGCTGGGTGCCCCTGGTGATTTAGTACGTTGACGACTGAGTATCGCCTGACCGATACATTGATCTTACTGGATTAAACACCGTAGCGAAGCAAATACGTTTCATATGAAACCCAAAGTCCCGGAATAAAGATTTCACTCTGACGACCCGCTTACTTAATGCCGATTTTAGTCACATAAAATGAATTGATAAATTTTACGTGATTCGATTCGATGTATGTCGTTCGTGGTCGCAACTTGCGACCGGACAGCGGCATAGCAAAGAAGTCTTTTATAGCCGGAAAATAGAAATATGTCTCGCTTGTGGGTAAAGATCAGAAAAAGAGGCATCGAAGGAGAAAGAAATTTGTTAGATTAATAAGATCATTTAAGAATTTCATCACAAAATCAGTTTACTCAAAGACGGAAAGCAGGCGAAGCCACAAGCGACTATTTTAGTTTGTTTGCTCGTAAATTTCGCAATTTTCAATTTCCATCGGATATTTTTTGGGTTTATTCAAGCGTAATGTTGATATTTGGAGGAAAATTGCTTTGTCAACAAAACTCGTTTCGCTAGTACCTAAGTGCCTTAGTTTGCTTGCTCGTAAATTTCGCAATTTTCAATTTCCAACGGGTATTTTTTGCGCTTATTCAAGTGTAATGTCGTTATTTGGAGAATTATTGCTTTTGTCAACAAAAATCCTTTTGCTAATACCTAAGTATATGAAAACTAAATTGACTTACTCTCTCTATATATTCCACAACAACGGAAACCAAGGTTTTCTACGCACGTTTTTTAGTAAACATCCATGACAACCATTTTCTTGCCTCTTAAATTATCTACTGTCGCTGCTTGTTTTAACTTGATTGATCCTCATACTTTCTGCATTTTTTCCGCAATTTTAACGCTCTTTCTTACGTAAAGGAAACGACACAAGAGAACTTTTGTTTCCAGGTTTAAGATTTCTGCCCAGTAGCGTTAAGAAACACAAAATATCCTGTTTTTTTTCTTCGACGGGAGATTTAGACGGCATTCCTTAAAACACCATGATAGTAAGCAAGTTTGAAAGCTGTGAATAGTAAGATCTGACAGAGGCAAGAATTGGGGCAAATCTGCTGGTTTAATATAACAGTTTTCGCGACCGGCAACATGTTTAAAGTCACAGAAGATGTTTCAAAACTCGCAAAGTATTACGAAAAACGAGCGCAACGGGAAGGCTCCTGTTGGTTAAAATGATCCATGTAAGCTGTTCTCTCGGCATGGCACCCTCGAAACAAAAGTAACTTTTCAAACTAAGTAATTTTGAACCCGCAGATCAGTCAATACCCTTCTTAATTTCATGTGATTCGTATGATGTTAAACGGTTCTTGCATGAGACTTAGCTTTGCTGTACACCTTGTTGGGGCAAGCTCGAACAAAGGCGAAAACTAACTTATAAGTCCAGATAAGTCTTTGCTTTTTACCCTTTCAACCATGAAATACAGGCAAGTATCACGCGATTTTAACGGTACCTTAAACATCACACGTTAACGATGTTGTTCTATATAGGTACATTACATAATTGTTTGATCATTGTTAAATTAGTTTGTTTGACTTTTAGATTTATTTTAAACAAGGTCTTGCATTGTTGTTCTAAAAAGGCTGTTGTTTGAAGAAACTGAAGCTGATGTTGTGCGGAGGAAGTGAAACATGGAATCATTCACCAACTCATCTGTGATCATTTGACTTCGTTTAAAGATTTAACGGATTTTATCTTGTTAGAATATGATTAATTATTCATTGACAAGTTCTATACAATGATGCACACTAATTAAACCGAGTTATATTAACGCTAGTAACATATATAAACAAGTATAATAAATAAGTATAGTAGCCGATACAAACTGAAAAATCATTTTGTCAAAAATACTCGCTGCCAACGAGTCTTCTGTCCTTGTTTCGGCCTAATTTTCTTTTCATTTTCAAGTTTGCTTTGCTTTTTATACCATATGCATTTGCATAAACTTCAGAGCTCTCCAGTTTTTCCGCGATCGTCTTGTTACCATACTGTAGATGCTTGAGTTTTCAGTAAAGACCATGTTGGAGAAAAAAAGTCGCAATTAAAAAACAAAATCTCACCTTCATTATCCTGTATGTCTTCCTCCTTATCGTAGTCAGTTCTCAGACTTCCTTCTTCTTCTCGTTTTTCTGTGTGGTGCGCTAAGATCAGTTCTCTTACTCTGTTAGCTTGCTGCAACCTTTCTCCGAATCTTTGCATGTTAGGTAACAATCGCACAAGGACTGGATTGTAACGGACTGCAAAACATCGGTAAAATGGTGCGCTCGGCCAGCGACCGAACTTGGACTGAACGGCTGGATAACTTGGCTTTCGTTGCTGTGGAAAGTCATCTCTCAGAATATTGTCAATCGAAAAAGAAAGAGAGGTCTTTTGTTGATGTGTATCCATTATGTTTGAACTGTAGTGACCTGACAGGGTGGCGGGATTAAACTGAAAGTCTCTCGCACAACACATGAGTTTTATGTTAGTGCCCGCTGCACGCTCCAATGAAGTCACTGATATTTTAAGTACCGCCCCAGTAACTTGTCATTACAAGTCTGGGGGTGTTGGTTTCAAGAGCAGTTTCCTTTTCGACCAGAATTACCAGATGCATGGGAAATAACATTGAATAAAATTGCTCCGTGCATTAAACCGGACTTTTTGGGAACGAAATTGCAGAAATCGATTCATTTTTACGAGGCCTTCGTTCAACGACTGGGATCTCCGAGTTCTTAATTTTTGCTGATTCCCCTTTTTCAACGAAACCGAAAAAGCCCCTCGACTCTTAATTGCCCAGGCCACAATTCCTAGAAATATATTCTAATCAGCAGAATTAGTGCCCAGTAAATAAGTTGCATAATACGCAGTAATTAAAAATAATCAAACCGGCAATTGTCGCGTGATATTTTTAAAACAGAGGAAGGACTAATAATCGTGAACTTGGGGAAAAAATGCAACTTTGTACACATCGTCATTTCAAGTTGAAAACGGAACGGTAATGCATGCTTTGTATGAAGACTGTTAGAAAGTACAAGGAGTAATAGCATATACATTGAAATAAATCAATTGTTTTATTTAATAAGTATGACTCGATTGAGTTCTGTCTCTGAGAAGGGACTAACCCTCTGTTGTTTTGAGTGCCGTGTTTGTCTCAGCACTCAGTGACAGGCTGGCTTTAAAACCTACCGTGGAAAAATGATTGGCTTTTTAATATCACGTAAAATGGTTGACCTTTTTCCTTTAAAATTACAAACGACCATGTTGTGGTGCCTCTCACGTTTTTGAGCAGTTTGGTGTTTGGACTTCACCAGTGATTAATCACTGGGGGCATAAATGATTTTGCTGTGATCACATCATGTGTGACAAAAATGAAAGAGGTACTTTTTTGTACATGTTTTTTGTTTTCACTTTATACACGACTAGAAATTTAATCATGTCTTTTAAAAGATATATTTCTGAGCATCTAAGGAAAAATATTTTCCAAAAATAACGACCTTGTGCAATGATCAGCATGATGGGTTTGAGACCAAACATTTTTTCAGAAGGCGAACTATTTAACGCACTTCCGGTGACGTCATCTCACGACCCACGCGAGTGCTGCGTGACCAACAATTTAAATCATATATCCGGATCCTCTCTTTGGAAAAACATATTTGTCCTATGACTTTTAAGAGGTCACGAGACGGCAAACTCAATTAGAAATGACACAAACATTTCTATAAACTGAAGCAGGTGAACAAATATGTAACCAGGAGATGGTTACAGACGTTACAGAGAGTCGTTAAAGAAAAATGGGGAAGAGATTCTTCTTGCTACGAAGAGAGTCAAAAGCCCGGGGGGGGGGGGGTACTCGATATATCCTTGGGTGGGGAGGTGCGGCCCGGCTCCTCATACCCTGACCCTGTGTAAGACAAAAATCGCTGATTTTCCTACCCTGTTTAAGACAGAATTTCGATTTTTGATACCCTGTTTAAGGCATTCGTAGAACGTACGCGCAGGCTGTTTATCGTCCAAGAAAAGATACCCTCTTTAAGACAAAAATTGATAAAATCGATACCCTGTTTAAGACAAAAATCCCGTTAAACATACCCTGGCTGGCCGCACGTCCCCATTAAGCCCTTATAAGGGAGTACCCCCCCGGGGTCAAAAGAGAGTCACTGAAGAGAAATGAAAGCTACGTTGTGTAGTTGCTTGTAAACAAAACCCTCAAAACCCTTTGATTTAAAATGATGCGGTTTCGTATTGTATTCCCGCCGCCGGATAATCATAACTTGAACACTGAATCAAAGAAGGACATCTTGGAATGTTAAGCACTTTTATGTCATTAATATGTCTAGCCAAATTAACTCATTCTTTTACTCTTCGTCTCCGAGCTCCAAAATGCTTTCGGAAAAAATTAAAACTTATGCTCTACATACAACCTCACGTATACCCTCGCGCAAGTTAAATCGTGCTCTAGTGGAATGTGTGTCCAGATTAACTATGTATTAACTAATTGTCCTCTCCCTTGAAGGTCATCAAGAGATGGGCATTTGTTTTTACAGACCAACCGTCTGAAGAACCCGCCCGTGCTCTTGTTGGCTCACTGTGTCGAACTGTGGATTATTTCAGGATCTATATCGGCTCCAGCATCGGCACATCGAAATATTCGTATTTATCTGACTCGTGTTTTAGAATCACGCTGGATTTATTAAGATATTTATCTATTTATATTCAATTATCTGCAGATAATTCCAAATCCAGTGTTAAGAGTGGGGCGGGTTTTTCAAAATGGGTCATTGTTGATTACGTAAAAAAATCTTAATCACGTCTATTTTAAACAAAACTTGATATAATTAATTCGATTTTAACTGATCTTTTAATTCTGTCTGGTGATGCCGATTTATCTTTATTTGATTTTTTTGTGCAATGGCATTTTGATGACGTCACCAAACGACCCTTCCCTGACTATCGTCAATGATCTCTCGTTTTATCAACAATTATGTATTTAAATGACTTAATTGGCCACACCAAATTGACGCATAAAATTATTTATTTGTTTCAAAGAGAATTTAAGGTGACAGTATTGCAGCAACAAGTATGTTTCCTGCAAGAGCCATAATGGTTATGACACTTGATTTCCTGTTATTATAGAGAGGGTTTCCGTTGGCGTAGCTTTTTTTATTGGTTCAAGGGTTTGTCTCTGAAAAACAGACAACAACAAGTAACAAAGAAACCCAAAGTAAAAATGACGAAAAATGTTGAGTCCGGCGGTGAAGTGTTGTAAAATGCTTCCGCAGAACAAAGAAGATTATGGATGCATACTCGCCGACAAAATTCATATTCGACACTGAGATGAAGAAACTCACGTGAAAATCAGTCCAACTTAGGGAAGCTTCGAATACCCAACCGTAGTATTCCCAGTCGACCATGAGCCTGATTTGCCATCTGCGAAATATATAACGTATTATACTCACAGAAGGCTGCTGGCAATTTGTACCCACTCCACACCCCCATCCCTCCCCCCCTACAAAACATGAAACCAACCAGCCCATCGAGCACCTATATTTTGTTTAAACTGCTTTTAAGGGCCGGACGGACGTTTTTGAGAGGCCCCTAGAGATACGTGTGAGAAGCCGGAAAAAAAAGATTTGCTATAAGCTTCAAAATGTGCGTCATAAAAGAACCAACCGGTCGGCTACGTTTGCCAAAAACAGAATGCAATCTGCATGCACTAACTCAGATTACAGCAACAGGGAATAGATAGCCTTCGTTTACGTACAGGCCAAAAATAGGAGTCCAGCGCCTTCAGACAGAGAGGAAGTTTATGCAGATCAAATCAAATATAATTACATCGTTGTTTTCTAGAAATAAGAAAAGAAACACAACAACAGGTAGCTCTTTCCAGAAGGACACGCGCGCGCATGGGCGGGTTCAATTTACTCGTTGGTTTCTTTTTCGCACGGTTCCTTACGACAGGAAGAGTGAGGGAAAAGAATGAAGAAAGAAAACAAAAATCAAATAATCAATTATATATTTTATATTTTTCCCATTTTTAAAGCTGGACATACAGCCTTAATCACCCTTCAGTTTTAAAGGTTGTTATTCATTCCTCTGATTCATGACGTGAGTTCACATTCCTCGATTTTTTTTTAGCTGTTCCGTAACGATAAAGGGTGGTTTAAACTCACGGATTATTAATGCGATAGTAGTTAACCAAGAGAACTGTTGTGTTGCTGACCAGTTTTATTGTTCAGGCCCTTCGCAGTTGATAATCTTCTAAGTTTATTTGCCGGCTCGTCTTCAGTTCCTATTCCACCCTTTCTTTCAAGCGCTTGCAACGCATGATTCTTGAATTTTCACAGTGCTCGGTGAATTTACTAGTTGATCCAGGAATGTACGTCACTCACTACGGAGACGTAAAAGCTGCCCCTCCATGCATGTCTAATAGTTTTAGACAACTTACAAGCGGTCTAAATCGGATTGTCGTGTGAGCATATTTCAGCTCTTCAAGCCTATTAGCCGATACTTAGCACTAGAGTAGCCGGGCGGGTTTTTTGAGATGGTGTGTTCTGATCACTTCAGGAATTGAGCGATAAACGCGCCTAGCTGAAAGCTGGTAATGTCATAAGGGGTTTTTAATAATACATCAACCATCCTCCCTTTTGAAACTGAAACAAAGAAGCACATCACAAAGGTGAAAACGGCTCGTCAACATTTTTCTTCAAAGTCCTGAACATCCCAAATTTTTAAGCAGTAGCGCAATTCAAGAGAAATCCGCCCCGTTCTAGTCAGGGGGGGGGGGGGTGGTGAGCGATTGGCGAGTTCATCACCCCCCTGGTTCTAGTCAATAGAGAGGAATGGGGACGATAGCTGCTGACGACAATATCGCAGGCCTTGGAACTATGTGAACCGTGATGCGAATATGGGGTCATGATCAATGTAGTGACGGAAGACTCTGTATACCTCACCTTTTGCAAGCATTGAAACGACTTTTTTCCCGTATTGCCAAATATCATAAGACCCAGAATACTTCACAAATGTTCACACAGAATCCTCGATTCACTACCCACCCCTGCTCCCCGCCCCCCTCGGCACAGTGTTTGGCCACTCCCACTGGGAGTGGCAAATCACCAGTGTTTGGCCACTCCCAAATCAGGAACGTCAGTCAAGAGCGATATTCTTTTGGGAGCCTTTACAATTCTATATATAGGCCCTGGGGCCCGTTTCTCGAAAGTCCCGGTAACTTTTCGGGCCCGAAATCAAATATTCAAATCGAAATATAAAGAATAAGAGCGCGAGTCCTGGCTAGCAAACTACTCCATGTTGTTTCATTAACTGATAGTTTTATCATGTTACATGCAAAACTATTGAAACCTCGATCTTTAATGAAACGGAGACAGCTTACCGGGCCCGTTAATTATCGGGACTTTCGAGAAACAGGCCCCTGGTCCTACTAAAATTGAACCCCCCCCCCCCCCCCCTTTCAGATGCGCTTCTAGCTCAAGTAATGCTCCTCTGGCCCCCTCTCACGCTCCTCGAGACAATATTTTGAAATTAGAGGGAGCTTATCCGTGTATTCACACCGGGCGTCGAAAGACGCGATATTTAAATCGGCCGGTATCGGCTTTGTTTTCAACTATACGGATATGATATCGCTGATATCAAATAGTTGGTATCGATGTTAAGGTAGATCGAAAACTTTTGATTTTATCGAGCTTTGATGGCTGCCTTCAAGAAGAAACTCCAAATCTTGAATATATTTTTAAAACGCGACGTCGGTCCCTACATTGTCAGTACGTATTTTAGGAAACCCTAAAACAATAAAATTAAAAATGATGACAAACTCAGTGAAACACCATTGGAAGGTAGCATCTTAGCATCGGGCGTTAATATATCAAGAATTGAGCGCGTTTACTGTATAAAAGTTATCAAAACCGTGTGGAATTTATTCACCTCACCATATATGTTTAAACACACAAGGCACAATCCGGTTGCGCACATTTGCACTGTGCCAAAGAAAATACATTTTGTGAGACCGCAATGTTGAATTATAAAACAGCAGTATTTTTTCAACTTTAAAAGATCCTGACCGTTATTTCAACATGTTCAGTAACATTTGATTGATAATATTACATCTAATATAGAATAGTTTAGAAACTCTTCAAAACTTCCTCACAAGAAATCGTCCAGCGTCTTGCTTTCAGTCGGCCTCGGACGCATGCCCAGTACTACTGCTGACCAGTACCTTAACAGGAACCTGCCTTGGTTTGTTGACTCCTCGATGACGTAACTGGTATCTACGGTTCTGAAACCAATTTCTGACCTGTAGCTCTGTCATGTTTAAAGCATTCGCTAGCAGCGCGCGCTCATCACGTGTCAGGTACTGTTGGCGGGAAAACACGTCATCCAGGTATCTGAGCTGCACCTGTGTGAAATGGCTTCTGTTTCGCTTCTTTTTAACCTGTTTTTTGTCGTTACTAGCATTGCTGTCCTCTTTACTTTCATCGGTCTTTTCACTTCCAGCACTTCTGTCTACCAAAGGAATTAAATATTTTAGGATTAAATCATAATAGGTTTCAACTGGAAAGGACAATATCAGAGAGATCTCTCATAAATAAAAATATCTAAAATATACACATGCCGAGTGTAAACTCTCTCACTCAGTGAATCAACCTCTTCATCCCGGCTTAGACAAAAGGCCGCAATACACGTGTAAAGGCACTTATAAAAAGACCCCAGGAAAAAAAAAAAACCTCGAATCGAAAATGCTACATAACTTGAAATATTTCAGCAAGAAAAAAACCAACATGACAACAACAAAAACAGTGGAAAGCCTGGAAGAAAGTGTTAAACACTTCCTGATTTGGCCTAACATGGGAATGACGCCGGAGAATTTAAGGTTTTATTTTTAGTGGTTTTTGGCCGATTTAGTATACGGGGTATACAATTTTAAAGCGCATTATTTTTTGTAACAACAACAGATAGGTTTTTTATGTCCATTATCTGATCCGTAAAAAAAGTTATATGAAATGGTACTAGCTAATAACTACAACTCATGTGATAAAAACAAAGGGAATTCAGTCCGTGTTTAACAAAACCGCGTTCTAAGCCATTTTCAGTATGCCCTATGCTTTTTCCGTGAACAGTTTCAATAAAGCATACAGAGTAGACTGGAAAAGTACTTGTTTTCTTAAAATAACCCGTTAAAAAAGGGATCTGGAGGTCCAAAGATTTTTTAAACCGCGTCCTAAATTGGCCTTCGTTTAAACAGAACCGGCTCTTAACTTTTAAAAGCCCGCTCTTGTATTACTTTGAATATTGTTCGAGGAAATAATAAACAACAATATAAAAACCTTCAGTTGATGTTTTGAAGAAAACTGTTTTTTTAATCTTGCCTTTTTTTAACCAATGCCCTTGGCACCTTTGGGAGAAAATAAACCTGAGCCAATTGCTTGCCCAACAGGAATTAGCACATTTTGCATTTTAGGAAAATAAATCAAAATCTCTCAGAAAATGCAACAAAAGTAATTGTCCTTAAATAAAACATAGTCATCATTTCAAATAAATCAGTCAAAACCTCACAACAACAGCTCAATAACTAATCCAATTTTTCACGAGAAGCAAGTCATGCAAAATCTTTAAGCCCTTCCAAAATAGCGCTTATTTGCCTTTCCAAGAAAAGTGACTTTTACCAAAATTAACCACAAGATAAGGCTTAGCTTTGGAAAACAAACTTTCTTTAAAAGGGAAAATAAAATGTTTTTCCACTGAATTGGTCAAATTCCCGAAATCGAATTGGGGGCTAAAGACAGTTCATGAGATCAGTTCGAAATTTAAATCTTCTGGACTCAGTAAAGACCACTAAAGGACAACATTATTCCAGTAACACCCCCAAACTTAAAAACAAGGGAATTGCGTCAATACTTCAAAAGAAATATGTATGTTTCTGTTATTACGTTAAGATTATTACATATACATTATTCCTGTTCAACCCGCGATAAATTGTGTAGCTTGAGAAAACAGCCAAAGTTTCGGGACACCCAACTGCTAAATTCCACCGCGAGCAAAACGGAAACGCGAAACGTCAGCTATTTTCCGACTCCAGGCCCCGTTTCACGAAAGCCGGGGGGTTCCGAGTAGGCCGATTAGCTGTTGTAGGTAATCGGGGCTTAACAGTTTTGCAGATATAATAAAACTTTCCGCTAGTTAACAAAACTGAAAATGCACCAGTTTGTCAGCTAGGACCCGCTCTTTTACACTTCAGTTTTACATTTGGGAATATGTTGTGGTTCAATTTTATCCTTGGTTTAAATTTTATTTTCCTTTGTTTTGGGGTATGGTAATATATGATAATGAGTTCGAAACAAAAGGAAATAAAATTTAAACCAAGGATAAAATTGAACCACAACAAATATTTGATTTCTGGCCCGAAGAGTTACCAGGACTTTCGAGAAACAAGCCCCAGGCTAGAAATAAAGCATTTATGTTATCTCCCTCTTCTATAATTCCCGGGAAATTCCGGAACATGCACGACCATTGAGCAACGAGAGGACTAGATTCAAAGCTCTCTCCTCCGCAGAGGCTCCCCCGGGTACCCCTATAAAATAGCAACAATCAAAAAAATTGAAAGCGCACGGGGGAGGATGGGAAGAGGGAAAAGGCGGGAGCCTCTCTTCTCTCTTCCCCCTTCCCATCGTGCCCCGCGCGCTCTCTTATTCTTTCTCCCCAGGCTCCCAACAACACAAAGAGGCCTCTGCAGAGGAGAGAGAGATTCAAAGTATGCAGAAAATATCCCAAAGCAGTTTGTGTGTATTCCAGTATATTGTTTTATCCTTCAAGTACACCAGGCACAGGTGAAATTCTCCCTCCCCCTCCCCCGTTAAATCCCCTCTCCCTGCAAGGGATGGGTTGAGGGCGGGATTTTTATTTGACTGTGGCATTGCCAGCTCTTAAAATATCGAAACTTAAATATGTCCTTTGTTTCATAGTTTCAGGAGATTACATATTCTTCTTTGTTTCATTTCATATCAGCAAAAATTTTACAGGTACCTGTATTTAATGAACAAAATTGAAAGACAACCATTATTGCAGTGAAGCTGGACAGACTGAGAGGAAGTGAAAACCATTACTGACTAACGGCCCAATTTTGGCAAAGTTTTGCGAATCATATGTACTTTACTGTTAACAAAATAATTTTCTTTTTATCTTCGCAAAATTGATCTCTTTTAAAATAAAATAGGTTGTTTTATTTGTTGTCAGTCATGAAAAATGCCATACAAATGAAAGCTACAGATCAACGGGAAATGCTAGTTTTGGCTTTTGGTGCCATAGCTAAAAAATAAAAAAATTCCCAGTTGTGTTGAATTCGTTTCTGATGTTTCAACGCGTTTACAATGTGGCGAAATAACGAACTACATGTCTGAGTATACGAGGAAAAATTCTAACTGGCAAAGCTTCATAAAAGTTAGAAGTTAGCATAACGAAGTTCATGTTTCACTGTGCGTTCACTCGATTCTGTACGGAAATTGCAAATTCACAATGAGTCATCGCATTCCCATGATAATTTTTTCACACATGTTTTGGTTTTATAACGACGTTTTCTCAACAAATTTGTTAAATAGTTATTTTCATATTGCACTTACCGTTAATTGTACTTGTCGGCACTTTTGGCGATCAACAGAAGTCGCAAAAAAACTCCATGACAAATGAAGAAATTTTTTAAAGAGGGCATTAAAATTAGCAATTCGTTTATAACAAATTAATCTAACTGAAATTCAAAATTGCTAAAATTTTATATTAGCGACAAAACCATGTTGCACATATGAGGGCAGCCAAGCATAAATCTCGCTACGTTTGCACAAAAGACGAACTTGCATACAAATATTATTAAAAGGCGACATTTTTCAAACAACTATAAGCCTAATTGTGTTAATAATCAATGAAAACTAAAACATTTCTTTCAAATTTTCAACACCTTACGTATGGGCTTTCAAAATTTCAAGTACTATGTGTTATTAGAACAACACTTTTAACTAACAGCATTCATTAATTGCGCGTCTGGCCAGGTAAAATTGAATGTTATGAACTCAAATAAAAAGTCTTGAGTTGAGTTTTAAAAGTAATGTTACCTTCATTTAGAGTTTCGCTGGAATTCGTCTTTCCCTGTCGTCTTCTTCTTTGACTGGAATTTTGCATCATATCTTTCTCCGGCCGTGAAAAGATTGGCGGAGCACCGCTGTAGCTAAAACATCCAGCTTGTCCGCACTTCATACGTTGATCATGCTCGCAACGCAAGCCGGCTACAAATGGAACATTTGCAGCTTCTTTAAAACAAGGTGGCACATATAAAACCCTGGGTGTTTTGCTAATACGCGAAGGATGCGGGAAGTCCGAACGAAGAATGTTAGCGACTGAAAAAGTCAAGTTTTGAGCCATGTTAAAACTCCATCAGCTAAGTTCTGAACTGAATTGATGCATTTTCGAAACGAGACTTGACTTAGGTTATTGGGGGCGGGCTAACCGGACAGTACTGATATCCCGCGCACGTGAAAATTCTCCCTAAATAAGGACTTATTGTTAAATGAAAACAATCAACGTGCTAATTCTTGCAGTAGTTTCGTTTTAAAGAACGAAATAAAAGGAAATCACAGCTAGGTGTGAACCGTTTGATATATGGTCCAATTTGATCTTGTGACTTGAAGGAAATTTCGTCAAACATTACTAACAAATTTTACATAAAACACTCCGTCTCCGACAATTTCAGAATAAGAATAAAATGCGATAAAATTGGAATAAATTTTAACATAAAGGCTAGGTTGAAAATGTTTTGTGCCGCGAATGTTGTGATTTATCCTTAATTGAGTTCATATTAATTCAGCTTGATACAATGCTGCTTTGCTTAAAAAAAAAAAAACCATTTCTTTCCTTGGTTTCGTCAACGAAGCTGAAAGGTAGAAAGGTAGACAGACATGCTAATTGGATATTAATTTTCTTTATTCTACATATTTTTTTAGAAAATACTGATATATCTATGAAAACTCGGTCAAATTTTTACCTTAACCTGCTAGACTTCGGAGAAGGAAAATTGAAGAACTTGTGCACTTTAAGTTCAGCTTTTCCTGAAATTGTTAAATATTACATTACATCCAGACGAATTTCCTTTTCAGAGAACGGTTATTTCTCTATTTTCCAGGTTGGCAAGGAGAAAGAGAAAAAGGAAATCCGCAGGTAATGAAAGAAGTGCATGCCAATTAATGATAAATATTTCCCTTTTTCAATTCACCTTAAATCTTCTCTCGTTCAGGAGCCTTTCATATCAGAGACTCGAATCAAATAGATCAGTCAAGATATCATACAGATTCCGTCGCTTATTCCTTTTCTTCCAGTGTACTTTTCTAGGAATAAATATTGGGTATAATTCAAGGAACAAATGGCGCAAAGCTAATTGACGCCAACGACACTGATGAGGGCTCATTTTGAAGAGAAGCCATTTTTGAGTAGGCGCACCGAATTAAAATCCGTGGAGAGATACAACAGCTACAACAGCTAAATCAATACAAAAAAACCCATAAGGCATAGAACAAAACCAATCTGTACCAACCCTGGAACTGCCATAACTCATCCATTTTGCGCTTATTTTATATATTTCAACAGAGTTTCTTGCGGTTTACAAAACTGACATCTAGCTAGTTTCACTGAAGCCAAATCAGTTACGCAAACATTGAACTGGTCGGTTTTGATTCTTGCAATGGTGGTTTTTAGCGGAAAAAGAATCTAAGATAAAGCGGAAATACTATCTTGACGCAACGTTTTTGCGTCAATTTTTGATTCGCGCGTATAATCACAGATTCAGCGAAAGTCTAAAAATGAAAGTTAATCTGTTTAGAAACCACAGAACATGTTTATGGTGTTTAAAACGTCAAAACGTCCGGTAACAGTAGAGTTTTATTGGCACTAAAAGCAATCAGTAATTAAAACCTTTTTTAAAAGGCCTTTGACAGTATTTTCAGTTCAACTGAAATTGATAATGTGAATGGTAACAGGATGCACAGGCTTACCATCGGTCTAACGAGTCCTGTGCTGATGAAATTCTTAGACTGGAATTCTTATTCCACCAGTTGCAAAATTCACCTTAACCTTCCCGGAGTAATTTACTTTTCCAGAATGGAAAAAGAAGAAACCCTTTTGAGCGAGTTTGTGTCAACAATAGTTTCTTGATGTAAAGTATATGAAATAATTCATTGAAATGCGGTTGTAGATGAAAGTAGAGAACGATCATCGCAGTAAATTTTCCAATTTAAGCAATTGGAAAGAAGAAGCCTGAAAAAAATCAGGGCTTAAATCAAGAGATGAGCTTGCTCATTCTCTCTTGCTAGAATCAATTAAAATCTGCAAACAACTGCAAAATAAACCTACACTCACAGTCAATTTCAACAGATTTTATTTGCATTGCTGACTAAAAAAAAAAAAGAATCAATCATAATTGAAACCGGCATAATGTCGCTCAACTATAAAATAGAAGTACAAGTAAAAAGTTAAAAAAAGTCTGCTTTTATTTTAAAGGTGCTAGGCTTTGAGGCCGAGTTTCAATTTAACGGAGAAGAAAGTTCTTTTCTCAATCTGTTGTTACATCTACGTACCTTTCACTAAGGCAACGTTAATTCTATGATGGCACACATTTTCAAGTGTTTTTTTTTTACTGTTTAAGTAACAATCTCAACGTATCTTATAATCATAACTCATATCACCAACAGAAAGGCGGGCTACACTCAAACAAATTACCTGGCCAATTTGACGCACAAAATGGTAAACAAAACGGTTAGGTCCAATTTGTTTCTTGTATGGCGGTTGGCAAAGTAATGTGAAACTGAAAATTAATTCAGTATTCAAGTTGAATATATGTGCATCTGATACTAACGACTTCCGGTCACATGTTTTCTACCAAAGCCGAGCAAAGATGGCTGACTAGGGTTGTACTTCTTCCAGATGCGAAGATCAGTTCAACACGACTTAACAGATAACCGAAACATCCTGATGACGGCATGTCAGTGGTTCAAATGAGTTCCAAGTTTGTTTCAGCAAAGCGTGCCGTCCCATCTTTTATTTTCGCACTGAAACCTTGGCAGAGATTCTGGACTGTCCAACTCAGCAGAGTTTAAGAATGATTCATCATTTTTTTTTCTGTAACGATGAGGGTTTCAAATTTAGCTCTGAAGCCGGGAGATCCAGGAACCGCGCGAGAAAACTGGTTCTCTTATTCTCCGCGGAAAAAAGTTCCTGACCCAATCACTTTTGGCTCTGTTTTCACACGTTTGTTGTAAAAAGAAATGTTAAGAAATGTGGACGTGGATGATCTAAACAAAAATCAAAATTGAACTGCAACAGGCTGGGCTCCTGACTGCAAGTACAATCGAGTTTGTGGATTTTAAGTAATTACTTGAATGTTGCACTTGTGTTTTGCAAGAGGAATCACGACTGACAACAGAGTTTTAAGGTAGCGTTAAATAACGAAATTAAATGCACACGTCAAGTAAAAAAACAAAAGAGAGCGCGCTTATTTAAATAACGCGCGCGCATAAACAACCTACACTAACTGAAACAGTAATATAAGGATTAATTAATAAAGGATATGGCGGCTTAGAGAGGACGAGACGAGTTGGAGAGGACCCTGGAAATAATTCATAATTAAGAACTTACAACTTTCGGTATAGCTAGTGCTAGTAGCCAAGTATGGGTTTTCCAAGGGAAAAACCTTGTAAAGCCATGCAGTGTGGACGAGGCGGATTCTTGCCCCCTTAATAACTGTCCATCAGATGATTATTGACCATGAGTTTTTCAGTTTTGGCATAACAGAGCCAGTTAGCGAGACATCCTGTGGTCCCTGAAGACATCCGTGGAAAGGGAAGGGGGGAGGGGGAGGGGGGCAAGAGAATTTTCTTGACTGACACCGTGATCGACCTTTTTTGGTGTCCGTGAATCGTGATTTACTGAAAAACTGTTCCGTGAATCGTGATTGCAGTGCACTCCGTGAAACATGAACTGCTAGAATCCTCGATTGTTTAAACGCATATTGAAGATCAATCGAAGAAAATAAATAGTAAATTTGGCCAAACGACCTTAACAAGCGTCTGGTGGCTTGACTTAACTTCAGTTTTGAGTCTTTTGATGTAACTTCACACATCAGTACACTCAGAACCATCTACAGCTGCCTTCTCTAAGGAATTTGTAGCCGCGCGCCTAGAGATCACCCTAACACGTGAAGGTCGCGTTTTATAAGTTTTCTAATGGTCCGTCCCTTAAAACGTTTCTTGAAGGAAACGTCACGAATACAGTACAAGAATCTTTTAACTCCCAGAAAGTCACCAATGGCCCCGAAGGGATGAAATCAGACCCTAAAGACCCCAAATTAGTATGGGGTTGTTCCCAAGCTTTACGGCTCCGACACGTTAATAAAGCTTTCTATTCTATCCTATTCTATCCCGTGCAGCTTGGTAGGCTTCATTCCCCCTTTCAAGAGATTAAAGACATCCACGTTGAAACGTGTACGAAAGTATCAAAAGTATAACTAACTGGGCAGCCTATTATTTAAAGGAAATTCCCAAACACGGCAAAAAATCTCTTATTTTCTGGTAATTTTATCAAATTGTTAATGTATTGAAAATGCCGCGTTCACGATCCGTTTTCCCACTTCGGAATTCGCAAGGAAAATTCGGCGTTCACAATCCGTTAACACCAGGAAAATATGTTGTTTACTACACGTTTTCCAGCAGACGGAAAACGTGGTTGAACAGTGCGCTTTCTCTCGTTAACCGTAAATTTTACCAAACGGTTAATGTAAGGAAAATATCACGTTCGTGACTCCTTTTCCCACTTCGGAAAAGTCAAGGACAACTTGGCATTCACCATCAGTTAACAGAGCGAAAATATGCCGTTCGTGTCACATTTTCCAGCACATGGAAAACGGGGTTGAACAGTTCGTTTTCTCTCGTTAACCGGAAATTTTACCACACAGTTAATGTCCTGAAAATATCACGTTCTTAAGAGTGTGTCCATGAGAAAACCAGGCAGAACCAGGCAAGGGGTGATAATGCTCAAATCACCGATTTCGCTCAAACTCGGCACAAATGTTAGGTACCAGGAGTTAACTTATGTGACAGAATTTCAGGTCAAAATATTAAATTCCCTGGGAGATCCGGGCATCCCCTGTAAAAATCTCCATTTTGCCCGTTTTATGCATAATTAATTAGCTAACTTTACGATGCCAGTGCAACAAACAGAAAAGCCACCTGGTACTTAAATGCACTGAGAGATGATCTGAGTTCATAAGACTTTAAGCACAAGAAACTTTTTAAAGTCGCCGATTCGATTTCCCCCCTCTTAGTCCCCTTAAGTTGGGTCATCATTTCCAAGTTTTGAGTAAGTCGTAAAATTAGGGTATTTTATTCCCCAATATCTCTGATGAGCAACAGCTTATCTTTATAACTTTTGCATGAGTAGTTAAAGCCATCACTTAAGTTCAGAAAAAGATCATAAAAAGTTTGGGCAATTCACTTTCTTCCATGTGTTAACATAAACTGTTCATGTGACTGAACGACTTTTGCATATTTCATCAAAATTCAGGCCCTCACAATATTCGTGCGTTTGCCTCTGAATGAGGAGAAATCGTACAAAAAACTCTTCAGACAATGATTTGACATTAATAAGGGTAAAATTGTTGTTATTATCGTGCAAGAAACTCTAACGATGATTTTTGATAGCTATATACGCGATCTTTTCAAGGAAAAAGAACATACAAAGATTTAATTCACAGTTTTACTTACTTTAATAATTTCGCCCTAAAAACAATATAAACGGTCAATAAAATCCATATACGTATCTCTTGTATGTGTCAACTGCTAGTTTGTGCCCGCTTGGATTTGTTCCCCATGCCACCTTCGATGCCCAGTTCAGCGTAGTTCAGCGTCGTGACTCACTGTACGACTAAAATTCCTTAGCCATCAGTTTACGCACAAAAATCCAAATCAAGTTGTTTTAGGAGAAAACAATACGAAAAGTAGAAAGCTGATTTGTGATTCATGGAAAGAATTATTGCTGCCACTGTTGTAGCTCAATTCACATGTTACAAACAACAACGAAACGTCCGCCATCTTTGACATTAACTGGAGCCCGCATTTTTGAGCAGCGGTTGGCCACCACACAGAAACATCGTATCGGGATTGATCGGGAGTCAAGAGCCAGGAGCCAGGAGCCAGGAGCCAGGAGCCAGGAGCCAGAGTCCAGTGAACAAAATATGAAAAATATGACTTTCCGACATTCTCTGAGATAATTTTATTGTTATTGTATGCTAATAAAAATTTTAGAATTCCAAATCTATTGGCAACTCTATTCAGACCGTAATTATAAATGATCCCATTTCTTTTCAAACTCGGAGGTAGAAGTCGCTTTTCTTTCGTGTTTTGGAAAGAAATATTTTTGTCTATTTTAGTTGCACGTCAAATAGCAGCGAAGTGAAGCCGGATCTTGGTGCAGACCAGCTCAAAGGGACAAATAAAGCGTGAGACATGGCCAGATTAGCTTGCGACAAGAATTCCATTTTGTTTTCATACTGGAGCCCCCCCTACCCGGGGGAGTGGCCAAATTGCCTACAAATGCCCTACCCTACTGGCACCAGATTTGACTGTCATAAACACTGAATTTTTTACCTAGCACGGTCCTTTGGGGGTCTTATAAAGCCTAACTATGGCAGTAATGTTCCCAAGTAGAATTCAAAATACACCACACTTTCACCTTGAGTTAGATCTTTTTCTCAAACAACCGCTTCCATATGTTTAACACCCTTCCCACATTCCCTCGAGAGCTACTTCAACTGTGATACTTAGATTTCAAATTTCTCACCCTACCCAGGTAAGGTCAATTTTCTCATGCTAGACATCCTCGGAAGGGTCTTTTTGGTTACCCTTGGGGCACCAAAACCAGTTTAGTGCCCAGGTTAGTGTGCCGTGCTGAGGCAGGCAGATGTTGAATTATGGACAGACACAACAATTAAGTTACAGACATTTGATGTTCCGGTCCGTGAGTGGTCGGAAGACACCCAGTAAATAATGCCCGTGGGGTTGCTCAAGGAAAATTAGGGTTTTACGAGAGTCGAACTTCAGGAGGTCTCTAACGAGGAAAAGTGCGGAAACATCTACTTTTTGGAGTGAATGTACTGATGCAATTTTTAAGTTACAATATACTATGGATAAATCTATTTTGTTTCTAAAGTTCCTCTGATACTCCGAGGAGCGCAGGACATACAGGGAACGCAGAGATCAGACCACTGCATTATTGAAATTAGATAAAGGCATACAATTCAGTTTGTATTTTAAAGTGTAACCGGACGTGTATGTGAAAAAACGGTAACTCTGAAGCGGATATTTAAGAGTGATTCATTACAGTGACAAACAGCGATATGACTGTGGACGTAATTAAAAAAAAAAGCACAACATTCAGAGGCGGATAAGATTTTCTTCCGGGTCTCTGCTTACGAGAGCTTTAAATCAAAGCTAACATCTAATTCACCGGTAAACCCTTTGAGTGTCCGCGGCCGCCTACGGGAATGTAAAAATCCACAGTTTGTGCACCTGTGGGAGCTGAAACGGGGTTTTGTGATGGCGGTCGTAAGTAGAGCTATTTGCTATATACGAGAGTGCCCGTTAAGAGAACTTCTATACTGTATGAATCCGGAAATGACAGCTTAAATGAGAAGTGAATATTGTGTATTAGTCTGTGTTCAAAAAACTGTTCTTAATTTACACCTCCCTTGAATAGCTAAATAAGTCTAGCCGACTTTTTTTGCAATACATTATTAGTGCCGCCTTTTGGGTCTTTTGTATTCCTCAGAAGTTTAATATTCCTCAACCCTTTTAAACGGTTATTATTAATTTTTTACAGTCAATAATTTACCCAGATACAGATACCATCCTGTATAGTTGTAAGACTACGAGGATTAAAACGTAAGTAATTAAGTAAGTATACCCAATGGCAAGTCATTAATTGTCGAAAATTGCATGACACGGTCTGACTATAAAAAGGGCTATTATGGACGATTATTATCATGGTAATTAATGTCAACATCGAATAAACTCAAAACTTCAAGTAACACGACTTTCACAACCTGTTTTCAACACACCAGTTATAACAGGATATTGGCGCGCACAAACAATAGATAGTGTATTCCGCATTCCGTAGTCCGGTAGTCCAGCGTAACAGATTCCATGATTTAGGCAGAGTCTAAAGTCACAAAGATGGAGGGT
Organism: Porites divaricata; assembly: GCA_038088405.1. Classification (NCBI taxonomy): domain Eukaryota; kingdom Metazoa; phylum Cnidaria; class Anthozoa; order Scleractinia; family Poritidae; genus Porites; species Porites divaricata. The sequence goes on from JBBMOI010000017.1 coordinate 1,437,313, forward strand.
GTTCGAGCAGGTGGTTGTTTTCCATAGATATAGACGGATTGTCAGTGATCCTTCTTGTCCTTTGAGAATCGTTTTGTTCCCTCTGACTACAACTTATGTCAAACACTTCGAATATTCGGTGAAAAGCCGACACTTTCAATTTTGCAATGTTTCAAGATGTTTCATTACCTCGTCACAAAGTAACGCAGAGTAACGCCACAGAGGACCAGACGAAACTGGAGCAGCCAACCTGGACTAAAGCATCTGAGAGACGTGTATGTAACATTTATTCACTATCTTTTATCGTTTTTGGGTCTTATAGCACCTACAGGTTGGACTGATCGAAGTTTTGAACTAAATCTTTTGCTCCTTGTGTTTACTCAAGCGTTCCATAAAATATCCATCAAAACGTCCATAAATAACACAGAAATCATGACTCAGGTGACACTTTCTAACAATTCCGCTATTAGTATCGATAATGAGGCATCTGATTTGTGACTTCTCGCCAACTTTGTGCTATTTTTGTGTAAAAAAACGAATGTTACGTTTCTTCCAATTTTGGTCAAATGACAAATAAGAGTCAAGTCAAATGTACATAATACGTCATTATTGATAAAGTATGAGATTGCCCAAATATTTTAGGATTGATTTGATAACCTTAAAGATGTTTTTCAAAGAATATGTGAGAATTAAGTACATAGGTTGTTGCTCATGGGAGATGTTAGCGACTAAAATACCTTAAATTTAGGGTTTGGTCAAAACAGTGAGAAGATTACCTTACTTTAGGCTAAATAATAGGAAGAGATCGAATTAGAGAGTAAAAATAAATTACTGAGGATTAAGTCAGATAAACATAGAAGATGATAAAGTTGATTAGATTTGAAGTTGTCTTTTCTACTTGTTGAACAGCCAAACCAAAGTTAGCTAATTAATTATGCAAAAATGAGTAGATTTTGTGATTTTTAGGGGGGGTCCCTGTAAATCCCAGGGAATTCAATATTGCGACCTTATTTTTTGTCGAAGTTAATATCTCACCAAACCCATGAATTGTGCCAAGTTTGAGCGAAATCCGTGATTTGAGCATTATCACCCCCTGCCTGGTTCTCTCATGGACACACTCTTAACTCCTTTTTCGACTTTGGGTAACACAAGGAAAACTCAACATCCACCGGTAGTAACCTGACCAGGAAAACATGCCGTTCATTTCACGTTTTCTTGCACATAAACGCGATTCAACCTGAGTGAGTATCGCTTTTGTGTCAGTTTCTTCGATGTTCTCGTCGGAATCATCGCAGTTTATCGGTACCTATGTTTCGGGTTCATCGTCAAGTGAAATATCGTCTCTTGAGAAAGGCTGTGCGGGTGGGCTATCCATCTCATCATGATCTGGGTTGTTGATTTCATCGTTCGAATCTCCCATGCAAACGTGTGTTCTCGATCCCGAGTAAGAGTAACTGCTGCGTCTATTTCGTCGATTCATTTTCCGGGGAGAGCTCCTTTTAGGCATGGCAATATGGCACAAATGCGAGGGATTATTCTCTTTAAAATTCGTCTTTGGCGCGATCTTGGCGCTAAACAAAATACCGCTGACCGTCATTGCCAAGGTGCAACATTTTTCACCAATAATATTTCATGTTACCAAAATGAACCAATCAAATTCATTGTCTTATTATTGTATTCAATGAGTGACGCTTCGCAGTGCACAGACGCTTTTCGGGGTGGTCGTGGCTAGATGGAATCCCTCAGAAGGAGGTGATCGAGGAGGACTAGAAACGAGAGTTGCTTCGGTAATCTTCGGCTCATGAGGCAAGATGGCGCATCGCGCGATCAACTTTCGTGGTCGGACTAGCAGAATGTAACGAATAAAGAACTTCGAACGGTATGAGAAATGTGTATGAGATTGTTTCAAACTCCTCTGTTCCTCAAAAATGAAGAAGCTATCGATAATAAGAGCATTAAAGGGAGCAAACACCTCAGAATTGCTATGGAATCCCTCAGAAGGAGGTTGGCATCCCTCAGAAGGAGGTGTTAAGTAAATGGAATCCCTCAGAAGGAGTGTGGCATCCCTCAGAAGGAGGTACAGTTTATTTATGTATAAACTTTATAGAATTCTTCAAAAAGAGTTTGCTTTCTCTCAGAAAGAGGTACACTTTATTATGTATAACTTGTAAATAAAATCCCTCAAAAGGATTTTGGCATCCCTTAGAAGGAGTTTATTATGTATAACTTGATAATGGATCCCCCATATTTTACTAGTCAGGGGAAAACCGGTGCACCCCCATACCCCAGTAATCACTGGGTATTAGACCAGGCCTGCCTTCTAAAGGAAGCAAATTCATTGCTATGCAGAGCAGTCTTGAACATGAAACATGCTGCCCATTTCTCACACAGCCAAAATTGTAAAGTAATTAACCTTGAGTTACAGATTTGGCATTCCAAACTTCTCCAATCGATTATCAGGGATTTCAATAAACATTGAAGTAGCCAGCGGTTTGGGTGGAGTAACCAACTGTATCAACAAGGGGCCGTTGGCCCCCTTTTCTAGAGTGGGGGGGGGGGGGGGAGGAGGTCTAAGCAGGTTCCGCCCCCGAAAATTTTGAAATTTTAAAACCCTAAAAATGCGATTTTCAGTGTAGACTAAATTTGAGAACAAAAGAGCATGTTTTTCATTCAAGAAAATGTAGCTTTCAATTTTCAGTCACACAATCAATTCCTACGAGCAGCGAATAAATGATGAAAACTAAATTATGTACTTTTGTACATAAACAAATTCTGCGTAAACCTATAAGACTGAATTATAGCATTCACATGACTAAAGAATAACATAAACCAGTGGGCCTTTCGGAAAACAAATCATAATTACGTTTTAATTCAGACTTTATGATATATTTTTTGTTTATAACATCATTCAAACTAGTTGCTTCTTCTTTCTTTAAAAGAAGTAGCCGACCTCTATGAGCAAGGTAGCCGATGTGTTTCGTTGGCTGTCGGTGCTTATTGAAACCCCTGGATTATGTTTTCATGAGCCCTCCAGCTTATATGCCCACTGAGAACAATGTTCCAATAATTATTTCCTGTCAGAAGCAAGATTATGGGCTTCAGATCCTGTACCATGCTTTATTCAAGATTGCATCAAAGGGGAATCCCTGTGTAAGCCTGCTAATGGTCACCACTGGCTGAGACTTGTTTCCAGCAGTGTTCAATCTAGAAATTAGTCAAAGTGGGTCATATGTCCCACGTGGTATTTTAAATTGGGTCATTTCAAGAATGGTCTGGGTCAAACTATGATATTGAAACTTTGAACGACTTCACCTTTCTTATCCAGCATGCTTTTCATGTTCAACTGCTATTCTGTTTTGCATAAGAAAATGAACTTCGCTTATGTTGTTTCATAATAAATAAAGAAAAAGAACAAGTTCAACGAATGAAGCTTGAACATAATTATACAGAGTGTGGAAATGTACACTCCAGTCTCTCTCTGTACAACGTGATAGGCCTGACCCAAAAGCTACTCATAAGAATGAGTCTGAAATGACAGTCTTGTTGCGTGCTTATTTCAGGCTAGTAAGCACACCTTTTTTATTTTGAACATTGACTGCTGCTTTGGAAGTACTTGTATAATTATATGAGGTAACCTTTGTTGCATCAGTATGACTCCATGATAATTTGATTTTGCATCAGAATGGAACACTCCGTGTAAATGATGCAAAAATGCAGCCTAGATTGAACACTGGTCCAGTACTGTCAAAAACTCCTCATACTGTGGCAAAAGTGGCAGTCTAAAATGCTGAAATTTCCCACTTATGCCCTGCATTCCCTGGGTATGAGTCTGAGGGGCTTTCCACTCAGACTTAAGTGCATGAGGATTTTTGCATCCCCCACTTAATTATAGCTTCAACCCCGGACAAAACTTGTTGAGACAAATCGTGAAAATGCCTATTTTTTTCCTGCCATCCTGGCAAAAACTGAAACCTCCGTCAAATGAGTTTTCCCCCTCCTCTTATTCAAAGTTGTTTTGGATAGCATGGCAATTATACAAGTTGGATTTTTGACCAAGACAACTTTGAATAGGGGGTGGGGAGGGGGCTTACTTTTTCTGTTTAGAGGAGACGGGAGTAGGGGGGCAAAAGTTAGAAAATAGATGGAATTGTCTCAACAGTTTTGTCCAGGGTTGTTGCTAGAAATGTCTCCCATAATTTTTACATATCGTGAAAGTGACCCCCCCACCCTATTATCTTAGACATAGAACAGCAAACATGGATTAGCGAAATACACAATGATGAACGAAAGAACCCGCATCAAAAAAACAAACTAAGAACTTTTAGGAAATTTAAACTTATACCCACGACTACGAAAATTACCTCACAAATGTAAGAAACATCAATCATAGAGTAGCAATCACAAAACTAAGATTAAGCAACCACAAACTTAGTAGCAATTGAAACTGGACGATACGTTAAACCCTATCAACCACCAGACCAAAGAATCTGTCCATTATGTAAAACTGGATTAGAAGATGAGGAGCATTGTTTGATGAATTACATAGCCTATAGGGATCCTAGGAGAGAACTGTTCAATACGCTAAAAAAGGAAACTAATCTTATTCTTGACTCTATGACTCCAAGCTCTACCTTTGCATCGTTGATAAGTATGAAGCAAGGAGAGAAAACCCTAAAAATTGTGGCTAAATACGTATATGATCACTTCCGCAAAAGAGATAGCCGCGTTAAATATAACCTTGTTTAATAGTCGTATAAATTTTGCAAATATACACCTCTGTAATTATTGCACGAAAATCTTTGTTATCATTGTAAACACATGTGTCTATTAGGCGCTCTGTTGATAATAAAGCACTTATCTATCTATCTAGGAATAATTTATTATAGCATAAAATCAAACTTCACCACATACTTTATCCACAGTCATATTGTTGTTTACTATTCACACCTGTTATATTCAATTATTACTACTTTGTACTACTTTCATAAGATTTATTAAACTGCCCCCCCCCCGCAGGTAATGATCGCTTATCCGAAAATGACCCCCCTCTAAGGGATGTCAAACTCCTTTTGAGGGATTCCATTTACAAGTTAATACATAAAGTTCTACCTCCTTTTGAGAGATGCCAAACTCCTTTTGTGGGATTCCATTTTCAAGTTAATCATAAACAAGGTGTACCTTCTTCTGAGGGATGCCACACTTCTTTTGAGGGTTTCCTGATTTACAAGTTGTACATAAATAAAGTGTAGCTCCCCTTGGGAGATGCCAAACTCCTTTTGAGGGATTCCATTTGCAAGTTATACTTAAATAAAGTGTACCTCCTTCTGAGGGATGCCAAACTCGTTTTGAGGGCTTACATTATTTTACATGTTAGTCATAAATAAATAGAGCGTAGCTCCCTTTGAGAGATGCCAATCTCGGTTTGAGGGATTCCATTTACAAGTTATAAATAAATACAGTGTACCTCTTTCTAAGAGATGCCAAACTTGTTTTGAGGGATTCTACTTATTTACAAGTTACAGGGTTTGTACAGGTCATGGAAAACCTGGAAAGTCATGAAATATAAGAATTTCATTTTCCAGGCCTGGAAAGTCATAGAATTTAACCGGAGGTCCTTGTAAGAGAAGTCATGGCAAATTAAAGTTTTGTTTGGTAGATTAGTTACTGCAGATAACAAATCAAGGACAATGTAAAGATAGAGAGGAGTAATAATATTAAACAGCACAAACAGCATGCATTTTGCTGGACATGGGATTCTGTCTGTTGAATTGTTTAAGGTCAAAAAATACCTCCAAACAAGAAAAATTTTGAAAATTTTTGGAAGTGACTACAAAACCAGAGATCTTGGTAAACTTGAAAAGGTCAGTTATGGAAGGTCATGGAATTTGGAGAGCTGAAAAGAGTGCGAACCCTGAGTTATACATAAATACAGTGTACCTCCTTCTGAGGGATACCAAACTCCTTTTGAGGGATTCCATAGCAATTCTGAGGTTTTTGCTTCCTTATACTCTGATTATTGATAGATTCTTCATTTTTAAGGAGCAGGGGAGTTTTAAACAATGTCATATACATTTCCCTTGCCATTCAAAGTTCTTTATCCGTACATTCTGCTAGTCAGACCACGAAAGTTGATTGTGCCATCTTGTCTCATGAGCCGAAGGTTACCGAAGCGACTGTCGTTTCTAGTCCTCCCCGATCACCTCCTTCTGAGGGATTCCATCCGGATCGGTCGTGGCTAGATGGAATCCCTCAGAAGGAGGTGATCGGGGAGGACTAGAAACGAGAGTTGCTTCAGTAATCTTCGGCTCGTGAGACAAGATGGCGCATCTCGCGAACAACTTTCGTGGGCGGACTAGCAGAATGTACAAATAAAGTACTTCGAACGGCATGGGAAATGTATGTGAGATTGTTTCAAACTCCTCTGTTACTCAAAATGAGAAGTCTATCAATAATCAGAGTAAAAGAGAGCAAAAACCTCAGAATTGCTAATATGGAATCCCTCATAAGGAGGTTGGCATCCCCCAGAAGGAGGTGTTAATTTTTAACTTGTAACGAGTTTGGCATCTCTTAGAGGGAGGTACACTTTATTGATGACTAACATGTAAAATAATGTAATCCCTCAAAACGAGTTTGGCATCCCTCAGAAGGAGGTACACTTTATTTATGTATAACTTGTAAATCAGGAAACCCTCAAAAGGAGTTTGATATCCCTCAGAAGGAGGTACACTGTATTTGTGTATAACATGTAATGGAATCCCTCATGAGGAGTTTGGCATCCCTCAAAGGGAGCTACGCCTTATGTATGTATAACTTGTAAATCAGGAAACCCTTAAAAGGAGTTTGACATCCCTCAGAAGGAGGTACACTTTATTTTTGATTAACATGTAAAAATAATAATGTAATCCCTCAAAAGGGGTTTGGCATCCCTCAGAAGGAGGTAGAACTTTATTTATGTATTAACTTGTAAATGGATCCCTCAAAAGGAGTTTGACATCCCTTAGAGGAAGGTGTTTCTGTTTAAATTGTAAATGGAGTACCCCTGAAGGAGCACAGCCTTGTATTGTCTTTAAGCAATAGAAAACGTTTTCCATGATTGCATAGCCTGATAAAAACACAAGAGGGGTTGGGAGAATTCGAGACAGTTATGCAAACCCGAGATGAAGTCTACAAATGTACTTACCGTAAATCCTCTATTAAGCACCCCCCCCCCTTTTCAGGGGAGGAAAGTTAATAAGTCACCGATCTCTATTAAGCCCCCCTCCCTCCTCCCCCTCCATTCTTCACAAACAATTAACATGGACTGATCAGTTGTGGTTTATTCAGGTTGGAAATTCATATTGTTTTGGTCTTTGGTTGCATGACCTCCAACTTCATGTGCTTAACTTTTTCAACTTTACACTCTAGTTCTCTGCAGAAAATTGTTACCATTTTCTTATTCTTAGAAAAAGCAGTATAATGCCTGGGAACCACAAGTCTGTCCTCGTAAAACCTTGCTCCCATTGATGCGTTTCGCTAAATTAAATAAGCCCCCCCCCCCTCAAAAGTGCTTGAAAAAAATAAGCCATAGAGGATTTAGGGTACACGCAGCAGCATCATCATCAGCATCATCATCAATCTTTATTTATACACGAAATCATATCATATATTTTACATGGTCTTCCTAGGAATCGTGTTTAAAATTAGACTGAAATACTCTAAGGTAGTCTATTTGACTATAAAGTTAATAAAAATACAAAAAACTTACATTAATAATAAGAGTTATAATGAGTCATGGTGTATTAAAATAATCTTTCCCATGAACTGAAGTTTTAAAAACATTTAAACTCATTTAAACTAGGCAGCTTTCTAATCTCTGAGGGAATCTTGTTCCACAGAACAGATCCTCTGTAGTGTAGGGTCCCTTTTGCAGACTCAGTTCTGGGTCTGGGGACATAATAATTTAACTCAGAATTTCTAAGACTGTGTGAATGTACATTTGAGGTGTTGGTAAAGATCTGCCTCAGATACGACGGGGAAAGATTATTATGGATTTTATACATTGTCACAGCCAACTGTTTAAGTCTTACATATTCTAGCCTTTCCCAGCCAAGCTCATCCAACGAAACACTTGAGCGAACCTCATAGTTAGAAAAGGTGAGAATTCTAGCAGCCCTATTCTCCATCTTTTGAAGTTTGTCTGCTAGTCCCTTATTGATATTACCCCATACAGCAAAATGAAAGTAGTACAAAGTAGTAATAATTGAATGTAACAGGTGTGAATAGTAAGCAATACGACTGTGGATTAAGTATGTGGTGAAGTTTGATGTTAAGCTATAATATTCCTAGAGTCTACAGCAATAAGGTAGGGGGGGGGGGGGTACTTGTACAATATGTAAAAATTATGGGAGACATTTCTAACAAACTTTGATTAAGTGGGGGATGCAAAAATCCTCATGCACATGCACTTAAGTCTGAGTGGAAAGCCCCTCACACTCATACCCAGGGAATGCAGGGCATAAGTGGGAAATTTCAGCGTTTTAGACTGTCACTTTTGCCACAGTATGGGGGGTTTTTGGTGTCCATTACTGGACCAGTGTTTAATGTAAGCTGCATTTTTGCACCACTGACATGGAATATTCCATTCTGATGCAACATCAAATTATCATGGAGTGATACTGATGCAACTAAGGTTACCTCATATATACAAGTACCTACGGTACGGTACTTCCAAAGCAGCAGTCAATATTAAAAATAAAAAAGGTGTGCTTACTAGCCTGAAATAAGCACGCAAAAAGATGGGCTGGATAAGAAAGGTGAAGTTGGAATGGCTCTGTGAGAAATGGGCAGCGTTGTTGAGTTGATGTTCGAGACTGCTCTGCATAGCAATGAATTTGCTTCCTTTAGAAGGCAGGCCTGGTCTAATACCCAGTGATTACCGGGATTCAGGGGTGCACCGGCTTTCCCCTGACTAGTAAAATATGGGGGATTCCATTAACAAGTTATCACATAATAAACTCCTTCTAAGGGATGCCAAAATTCTTTTGAGGGATTTTATTTTAATACAAGTTATACATAAATAAAGTGTACCTCCTTCTGAGAGAGGCCAAACTCCTCATGAGGGATCCCATTTACGAGTTATACATAAATAAATAGAGTGTACCTCTTTCTGAAGGATATGATGCCAAACTCCTTTTGAGGGATTCTATTAACAAGTTATACATAAATAAAGTGTACCTCCTTCTGAGAGAGGCCAAACTCCTCATGAGGGATTCCATTACAGTTATCCATAAATACAGTGTACCTCCTTCTGAGGGATGCCAAACTCCTTCTGAGGGATTCCATTTACAAGTTAAAAATTAACACCTCCGTCTGAGGGATGCCAACCTCCTTCTGAGGGATTCCATAGCAATTCAGAGGTGTTTGCTCCCTTTAATGCTCTTGTTGTCGATAGATTCTTCATTTTTGAGTAACAGAGGAGTTTGAAACAATCTCATATACATTTCCCATGCCGTTCGAAGTTCTTTATTTGCACATTCTGCTAGTCCGACCACGAAAGTTGATCGCGAGATGCGCCATCTTATCTCACGAGCCGAAGATTACCGAAGTAGCTCTCGTTTCTAGTCCTCCTCGATCACCTCCTTCTGAGGGATTCCATCTAGCCACGACCTTTCGGGGTGAAGCGTGTTTGCCGTGACCTTTTTGCGGCGAGTTTTTCGTTTTTATAGCGAAGAAATGGCAGCCAGGGCTCCAAATGCTTCGGAATTCCGACAGATTTTGACCAGGCTCAAAGAAGTACAGGATAAGCTGGAAAGATCCGATCAAGCTAGTCTTGACTAGCAAGTAAATTGTCGGACATCAACGACTCTTTAAGTATTATCGAAGGAAACCAAACGGACTTCTCAGATTCAGTCCTTCAAACTCTGGAGCGGATTGAAACCACTATGGTAAATGGATTCAAGGCTATGGAGGACAGAATATCTTCCCTTGAAGCTAAGATAGCCAATCATCCAAGAACTGAGGCAACAGCTGGAAACGATTGCATGATGACGCCACCAAGTTCATCGAGACAAAGGAAAATTGCTCGCCATCCCGATCTTTCGGTAAGAGTAGGCTTACTTTTTTGACGATTTTATAGTTTTGATCAATGATAACTGTGCAATCTTACCAGTTGTTGTTACAACCACTCTGTAGAATTGTGGAAAGCGATGGCCAGAATTGCAGGGGCAAGTTTTGAATTTCGTGCGCATTTCGAGATAGATATCACACCTTTTGTTTCGCTGAAGAGGACACCACGTGATAGCTTTTATGACCAGAGCATTCCTGTAGTATCCTGGGTAGTGTATACCTGAAATCTACAGTTAACTTGCAAAAATTCTCTAATCAATGCTGTAGTATCCTGGGTAGTGTATACCTGAAATCTATGGTTAACTTGCAAAAATACTCTAATCAGTCCTGTAGTATCCTGAGTAGTGTATACCTGAATTCTACAGTTAACTTGCAGAAATGCTCTAATCATTCCTGTAGTATCCTGGGTAGTGTATACCTGAATTCTACAGTTAACTTACCCTGCTAGCAGAGGCTTTTCCCTTGTGTTTCTCAGCGTTGTACTGCCATTCTCTTCGTGGTTTTGGTTGCTCGCGTTTTGTTTTGGTTGTGAACCAGCCGAGTAAAAGACCTCTGCCGACAGCCGCTTGCGATTCCTGTTGAACATGCGCGAGATGAAAATGCGGTTACCATGGAATTTCTGTCACGTGTCGGTAATACGATGCCGCCGCCGGAGTTTGCTCATGTATTCATGAGTCAAATTTCCCACGGGAATGACTCGCACTCGCCATGTTGATATAGCAGGCTCACTTTTGCACAGCAAACTAGTACATAAAAGATGAGCGAGTTGATAAAACCGGCTCCACAACCGGTTTAGTCATGTGATTACCTCCTAGATCTTGGAGGTATCTACAGCGCATGTTCAACAGGAATCGCAAGCGGCTGTCGGCAGAGGTCTTTTACTCGGCTGGTTCACAACCAAAACAAAACGTGAGCAACCAAAACCGCGAAGAGAATGGCAGTACAACGCTGAGAAACACAAGGGAAAAGCCTCTGCTAGCAGGGTACAGTTAACTTGCAAAAATGCTCTAATCATTCCTGTAGTATCCTGGGTAGTGTATACCTGAATTCTACAGTTAACTTGCAGAAATGCTCTAATCATTCCTGTAGTATCCTGGGTAGTGTATACCTGAATTCTACAGTTAACTTGCAAAAATGCTCTAATCATTCCTGTAGTATCCTGGGTAGTGTATACCTGAAATCTACAGTTAACTTGCAAAAATGCTCTAATCATTCCTGTAGTATCCTGGGTAGTGTATACCTGAATTCTACAGTTAACTTGCAGAAATGCTCTAATCATTCCTGTAGTATCCTGTGTAGTGTATACCTGAATTCTACAGTTAACTTGCAAAAATGCTCTAATCATTCCTGTAGTATCCTGGGTAGTGTATACCTGAATTCTACAGTTAACTTGCAAAAATGCTCTAATCATTCCTGTAGTATCCTGGGTAGTGTATACCTGAAATCTATGGTTAACTTGCAAAAATGCTCTTTAATCATTCCTGTAGTATCCTAGGTAGTGTATACCTGAAATCTATGGTTAACTTGCAAAAATGCTCTCTAATCATTCCTGTAGTATCCTGGGTAGTGTATTCCTGAAATCTACATTTAACTTGCAGAAATACTCTAATTAATGCTGTAGTATCCCGGCTAATGTATACCTAAAAAATACATAACATTGAATTATTTGACTTATGGAGGTGATAATGTTATTGAACTCTTACTCTTTTTTAACATTCATGGTCAATGAACAGCTTTCTCTCATTCCATCTTATTTTTTCAGCACCCGCTCGAAACTGATTTTGGCACGAGTGTTGCCTTGAACAAAGCGGAGTAAAAGAGCAGTATAAGAGCAGTTATTAATTGTGGTATTTTGTGTTAGTGATCTAAGAGCCTCTGAATTTGGCGATTTTGTTGATGGTATATCGCCAGGACTATTTCATTTGCTTGATATAAAAGCAGTAGAAAAAAAATCTTAAATCATATCGGTACTTGTCTGTTAATTGTTTCTGTCGGCTTTATAAGGATTTGATGCCTTTACATACTGATGCAGGACCATACAGTGGTTAGCGTGTTTGTTAAATTTGGCAATGTTAAATTAGAGTATAATTAAGGAGCCACTTTTAGGAATTTTTACGAAAAAATTTTTTTTGGCCTTTCAGGCAGCTTAAAATTAATAATTTCAAAGTTGCAGTACACAGCTAAGTGCAGGCACAAAACTGAATTCTTGAGTTTACCTCCATTTCTCTGCCCGAGACAGAAAGAGACGCTATGTAAAATGTTTATGCTGTTTATTTATTACCGAAATAGTAAGTGCCTAGGAAGAGCTCAATTACCCAATTCTCTGTTTTTTAGCTAGTATCTTATTTGCAGTTTATTTGTACTCATTTTATATTTTGTATTTAACAGAGAGAATGACCCACCAAATAAAGAAGTTTCCCAACAACTAATTAAGGAGGTACAGGAGGTGGAGCAAATTAAAAATGATTCTCTTTGCACTGAGAGGAGAATTTTAGGTTAGTGCCGGTTGATGTGAGGAGTTACCACTCCTTAAACTCTTGCAGCTAGTCTACTTGTTTCAGAGCAGCGAGATATCTGGTATTGAATAATTTATTCTATTACAAATGTAATCGACAGCCTTTTGACATGTTAAAGTAGTGTTTTTAAACACTTAAAAGTGCCTCATATATCAGTCTTTAATATTATTGATCGTGAGGCTTGATTCTCCAAGTGAGCATATTAGAAGTCCTGGGCAGTACTGCCGTGATTTGTGCCTCACATTTTGATGATTTGTGCTGAAGCAGTTTTCATAATACTTTTTGTTAATGCTTCTTTTGTGGTTTACACAGCAAATAATTATATATTGAATGGGTGCCCGTTGGATTACAGAGGAATTTTCTGCCTATGAATTTAATTTAGACTCATTTTTTTAACCTGGTGTTCTTTTTGCTTGGTACAATTAGATGCCATTTCCCAGAACTTTGCCTCCAGCAAAAAAGAGGAGAAGGCAGGTGGAAAATGGAACATATCAGAAGTACCAGAAGGAGCAGAAGAGGAGGCAAAGAATCAAAAGAGTAAGATTTACCCTTAGTTGTTGTTGTAGGACAGTCAAATAACATTTTTTGGCATTGGTTGTTTGACAGACATCGATAGTTTCTGTCACCTCCCCGCCAACCAAAAGAATTATTTTAACATTGCTGTTGGGTGACCAGCCATTCAAAAACCCAACTGCTATGCAACACAATGAATGGCAGGACACTTGTGGAGTTATATGGCTTGTGATTAACTAATCACAAATGCTTTGTTAGAGGTGTGGGTATGAAGGCAGATAATATGCAAATCCAAGTTCAAGAGTTTGGTAAGAAGGTTGAACAGGTTTTTCTCTGAACTTATCAGTGTGCAGTGTGGGTGCTTTGAAAGAACAATTTGTGACAAGTTTGCAAGTGTGCCGACTTAAGTTGCCATTATTGCACTATTATTTCTTGGTTAGATTAGATAAGTCTAAATTTTGCTTGAGTACCTGTCCAAAAAAGATACTGTAAGAGAAGGTAATAGATAAGAAATTGTTCCCCCAAAGGTTCATTGTGGCTCTGGGGTGAGATTAGTTTTTTGGACTGCATTGTCACCTATTTTCCGGTGGCCAATCACAAGGAAACAAGCAAGCACTTGTAGCCTATGCTCTTTTGTGATGTACCAGTGTTTATTTTTTGTTGTTGATCCCTTCTGTGGGCTTCATTCTCTTTTGATCTCAGCTGCATAAGGAGTTTGAGAAATGCCAAAAATTAGTTTACAAAATTATATTTTATATTGTTCCTTTCTGCTCAGTTTTTCAAATTGTTTCCCACATTGTTCACTTGTATCAACAAAGTTATGACTTGTCAAATTTTCTCAAGCACACTTGATATATAAGTATTTGCCACTACGCTCTTCTTTTATCATTAAGTTACCAATAATTTCAACTGTAAGGTCAAGTATCATCACAAAACACATAAGGGAAAATGGGAATGCCAGAAAGAATATATTATTACAAAAACTGATTAGAATGGAACAATGTTTCTTACTACTCAAATAATTTTTATAGTTTTTTTTTTTCATTTCTTGAACCCCTTATGCAGTTGAGGTCAAATGAGAAAAAAGCCAAAAGAGGGATAACAACAATTTTATATTCATCACAAAATAGTGACTTCTAGGCTACAAGCGTTTGCTTGTTTCCTCGTGAGTTGCTTCCAAAAAAATTCATGACAACACCGTTAAGAAAATTAATCTCACCCCAAATCCACACTGAACATTTTGAGTGAAAATTTTTTATCCCTTATCTTATCTTAAAGTATCTTAAATTTATAAGTAAATTTTGTGATCAATTAATCACAAGCCATTGAACTCCACAAGTATATTATTACCTGTACATGTATATTGAAACAGTATTGTTGTAGTTTTGAAGAAGTAATTTCAGGGATAGAACACCCAGTGGAATTACTCAGTTGGTAGCATTTGCAAAGATTAAATGGAAAAGAATTACTCAGCCCTCCTAAATATCAGTGACCACCACTGGTTTTCAATGAGCATATTTCTCTTGACTGCAGATGCTCTGAATGTTAAAACAAAATCTGTCAATATTAATTGATTTCTATTTATTTTATGCAGAAGCTTGAGAAAAGACTAAAAGTTATCACAGAAGAGGAGAAGAAGATGCCAGTCTTTGAAGCCCTACATTCAGCCTTGATTTCATCCGATGAGTCAGACGAGGAGGTTGATGTTCGCAGAACAAGGCCCCTAGAGTGGAGATCAGATGAAGTTTCCATTTTTTTTCATAATTTGGACTCTCGCTATAGAGAAAGTATGTCCAACCAGCAAAGAAGGCAATGTGTTAACAGAAGGGTCGGCCCTGCTAGTACCAGAGACCATAATGAAGTTCCTGAGTCATTGCTCTGGGCCATTAAATTGTAGTTCTTTTCGTTTTTCAATGCTTGGTAACAGTGGAGCTTCAATACATTTTTAAAAGTAAATCAGCAAAAACCTTGTTTCAAGATTTATTTCAGAACAAATATGGTACTTGAAATTTCTTTAACAGTGTGCTATTGCCATTTGGAGTTCCACTGGTCAACATAATTTATATTTAACTTAAGTACCAACTAGTGTTCTGCATTCTGATTGGTTGAGCTACTACTAGGCTATATGTTATAGCCCAATAGTAATGAAAAGCGCTGGCAATTTGGTGGGCAAAAAATGATTTTTAAGTCTAGTTTTAACTAGCTAAAGTTGTTTGGTCTTGATATTTTTGACCAACTAGTTGGATTTTTAGAAACAATTATTCCTCTCGCCTTCATAGCCTCTGAGTCATTAGCCCATTCGCTCTTCGGCCTCATGGGCTATTGACTCAGTGCCCATTCAGGCTCGAGGAATGATTGTTAAATACTTGAGGTAATTTTCACCAGCAAACCGAGAGAGGGCTCATCCTTAAAGGAAAACTACTCATATTCTACTCAATACGAGCACACATGGACTTAACTGAGGAGTGGATCAACTTCATTTTGACCTTTAAAACAGTATTGTATTGAAGTCAATGTCTGCTCATATTCAGTAGAATTTTGAGTATATTTATACATATGTAAAAGAAACTTTATTTATACATATGTAAGTAGAAACTTTACTTTAGAAAACAATTTGTATGTAAGTGGCATGGAATGTTGACAGAAATTAATCTGTACATGCCTTACTATTTAAGTTAGCATCGATACCTCCTGACTGTTATTGTTTGGGTCAGTTGGTTAACATTAGAGATATTGTCAAGGGTCTTCTCACTTGCACTGACCATATTCATTTGATAGCATAGAATTTTGTGAAAATCTTATCTATGATTGCATGCATTCTTATGAATGGTAGTTTTAAATGTGTTTGCTGTGGATTGGTCATAATCAATTATAGACTGCAGACGATGTTATTATGTACCCTTATTGTATTAAGTAATTGTTTGAGTTTCTGGGAATAAAAGAGTTCAGAAGTGCATTGAGAGCTTTTCATTACTTGTTTCCTTTGAGGGATATGGGGGAGAGAATCGAAGTATTTGTTTGTCATTTAAATCACCTGTGGCAGGTGCCTGGAAAAACAAAAGTGCAACAACGGATGTTAAATTTAGAACGAAAACACCAGTGAGTAAATAACTAAGTTACATTCTCCGCATAAAATCACACTAGAAACGTAGAAAATGCGCGAAAATAAGCGCATTCGGATAGTGAAAACAGCGCGTTTTCCTGGAGACAAACGTTTTGAAACGATGGAAAACATCTCATTAACCGATGGGTGAACGTTGGGGAACACGCTGTTTCCCGGCATTTTCTAGTTGTTCACTGCCCCAGAAAACGCGAGAAAACTCACGCAGAATGGCGGAAAACGTCTGTGGATTCTTTGTTTTGCCCCTTGGAAAACACCAAAAAACGCGATGTTCAGTCACAGGAAAACGGCGGTGAACAACGGAATACGATTCGTTTTTCATGTGTTGACCGTATGTTTTCCGTGTATTTTGCATGCATTAGCCGTGCGTTAACGGTCCGGTTAACACCAGTAAAACAAGCGTTTTCCTGGCGTTAACTGAGCCTGAAAACTATCGGATAATGGAACGAATACTCGAATTTACCGGCCAGAAAACGACAGAAAAAGAGTGGATTTTACGACCGGAAAACGCGAGAGAATTTTAGCAAAATGCCGCGTTTTCGAAAATTAACCGAGGGTTTTCCGTGACGGTGAATGCCATATTTCTTGCCGTGAAACTTCTCCATCTTGGTAAAACAAAGCGCTTGAATTCGAATGAACAGCAAATGATGAGGCAATGGGCAGTCCAGCATGGCAAAAGTGTTCGTAAGGGCACTGTCAGGCAAGAGACCACCAAGTTCAAAGCTGGCTTATAGAAGGAAGTACATCTTATTAATAGGCCATTTCCGAGTTCCCTAGGGCCTCTGTTTCAAAACGAGGGTAGGTGCTCAGCCTTTGATATGGAAATCATCTTTCATTTTCATGCAATGAAACTCATTTTCACAAGAAAGGTTTTGCACCTAGCCTCATTTTGAAAGTGAGGGTTTTTGGAGCTCGGAAGTGGCCTATTCTGTTTGCAATCACTTTTGATATTATCTTAGCGTCAGCATTGACAAGTGATATGGGCCTCCGAATTTTCTATTAATTTATGATCTTTGCCTTTCTTTTCTATTGAAGTGATTACAGCCTACTTTTGAGAATTAGACATTTGTTCAGGTGATCTGTGACGTCACTGCGGGGGCCTGGGGAAAGAAATTTTAATGCCGTATCCCATAAACCAAAGCTGACGGGAACAGATTGAATTGAATTGAATTGGTGCGCGCGTTGGTTTATGGGATACGGCATTAAAATTTCTTTCCCCAGGCCCCCGCAATGACGTCACAGATCACCTGGTTCTTTATCAAAGGATTCATTGACGCAATCTATGAAGGGTTCACTAATCAGACTAATGAGATCCCAGCAGCTTTTGGAAAATCAATGGGTGATAATAATTGTAATTGAAATGAAGGTATGATCGTCGCAGTGAAACGCAATTTAAGCAATTGCGTAAAGAAGCCTGAAAAAAAAAATTCAGGACTTCAACGGGGTTTGAACCCGTGACCTCGCGATACCGGTGCGATGCTCTACCAACTGAGCTATGAAGCCACTGACGTTGGGAGCAGGTCAATTGTGGGTTCATATGTTCCCGTGAAAGAAATGAGTGTTAATGATATATGAAATGAATCATATATGAACTGCGGAAATGAAATGAAATGAAGGTATGATCGTCGCAGTGAAACGCAATTTAAGCAATTGCGTAAATTGCGTTTCACTGCGACGATCATACCTTCATTTCATTTCATTTCCGCAGTTCATATATGATTCATTTCATATATCATTAACACTCCTAATAATTGTAATTGTTGTACTTTGGAATGACAAATGAAATAATAATAATAAAAATACAAAAAATACAAAAAAAGTTCATAGCTGGCACCTTACCTCTAAATATGTATCGTTCATCGCCTCTAGACTACCACAAGGAAAAGACTTATCTGTTCCAGACTAATGAGCAAGAAGAAACAATTTCAGCCCAAGAGGTTCAAGAGGAGGAAAAGGAACAAGAAGATGACAAGGAAGTTTCTACCAACCCGTAACGGCTCTAGTTAACTTAATCGAAGCACTCTGTTTTACAAAGTGGGACTAACGTAACGTTTTTGACATGTTATACACCTCTAATTTTAAGAATCGTGAAAACGTGATTATTGCCGTTTTCGTGAGTCGAGAAACGCAAAATTGTTGTTCGTGAACTTGTGACGGGAGCCCCCTTTTGCCCCCCCCACCCCCCCCCCCCCCCCTAGAAGAAGATCTGGGTTTCGCCGCTCTCTGGTAGAACATGCAGAAGACTGCAAAGGTTGGCCTATAAAGGTCAGTGCCACAAAGACAAAGCTAATGCCCGTGTGTCGGCCACAACCAGATTTGAGGAGGAATCTCCCTGCCAGTGAGGATCTGTTTTATGTTTCTTTGTGATTCAGGCTAGAACTGCACAAGATTCGGCTTATCAAAGTGGTTTCACCTTTATTAAATTCCTTTTTTTTGTACCATACATCGTACACGCGTGTTATTGGTTTGTCACTTTTTAATAAGCGCTTCCAGGCGCTTCCCCCTGGCCCACTGAAATCCCCCCTGTTTATCCCATGCTTATAATCCAATCCACCAATAGCCTGATTCTCAGACGTCCGAGGTCGTTCGCGGAGGGAAGCGAAAGGGACCGCGAACGACCTCGGACGTCTGAGAATCAGGCTAATCCACCAATAGCTTGATGACTCTTCCACACTTTGACGCAGATTCGTGTTTTGGGTGTTTTCTCTTCCGCCCTCTCCCGCCCTCGCAGAGGAAGTCTATGCACTTGATAAATTTACAAAAATAAAACTTGAGTTTATCCCATATAATGGCTAAGAAGGATTAAGCTGGAGTACTGACGTGATCTGCGACGGTCGCGAGGGCATGGAAACAGGAAATAACACTGTGCTTCCACAAACCACGTGACATGGGTGTAAGAACAACTTGTCGGCCATGTTGACATTCGCTTCAGTGCGATAAAAAATTCCGTGTTGTAACCGACTTGTCCTTGGCTTTGGAAATTCAAGGCTTTAGCGAATAATCTGGGCAAGGATCATCTTATCAAGGGTCGCCTGGATACAAAAGGTTGGTAAAACAAGAAATGTGGCTAATATTCTTGGGGAATATATACAAAGTGGAAGGTGGAATCTCGCTCAAATTGAAATCGATTAAAAATTATCTTATCGTATGGTTTTAAACCATCAAAGACCGTTAAGAGATAGTTGAGCGAGGTATTGACCGTCTAGTCCTTAATCCAAATAAAATTAAAGTATAAATATACGAACTGGATAGCATAAGTTTTGGTAATCTGTGCGTTGAAAAGGAATCGAAAGTGAAAATAATTTGAAGCGCGATGTGATCGTAAATTAAATGGAAGTGTGATAGTTAAGCGACCTCAATTTGAAGAGTCTCTTTGAATTAACAATAACCTATTGCAAATTTAAGCAAAGCCTTACAGAAAGTTATAAATATGCTTTTGGGGATCCTACTGTCGTAGGACAAGCAATATGTAAAAACAAAACTAACATCCGTGAAATTCGCAAGCGTACGCATCAAACTATTGTGTACTGTTACCGATATCCGTTTCACCGTAATATTTACATTTAAGCTTAGATACAATTTTGTTAGACAATATACTGCAACTGTGGCTAAGTAACTTTCTTTGGGTAGGTGAGACGCGATTTAGAGAAATTTAGTTTGTGGCTAAGGTCTCTGTTCGGTGAAAGTTGTGCAAGATATTCGAACTGCAAATGAAAAAAGTCATCACGTGCTAATTGCTTTTCTAGAGAAGCTCTGACTTTCACGGAATTCCGGAAAAAGTACTTTACTCTTTGTGCGTTTGTTAACCATTTTTGTGCCATTTGATCGCTTGTGCGATATATGTGTTCGATCTAAGAGTTATCACCCCAAAACAACCAAGCGTGACTTTATCAAGGCTGTTTCACAACCACAGTCCGTCTCGATACAAGATACAATAATAGGCGTTTTTCTGCCTGTACTTTTTGCTTACTGAAGACACTGATGGGGAAAAATCCTCGGTAATAACCCAAGTTTTGTATAAATGTTGCTGAAGAGACTGTGGAATGCAAACATTGTTTATTTTGTAATTTCTTCATGTGTTTTACTTCCCAATGCAAATTGACTCGTGGACTGGAATTCTAGTTGGCGTGAATTTCACTCCCTTGGTCCTACTATAAGCCCTGCTTTATTTTACACAAGCAAATGCTTGTGTTGTAACAGTAGATGCAATATTATATGATAGTAAAGTGGACACCACATGCATCATCATGAAAACAGCAGGAAGTTTGGTCTTAAACCTCAGCCACTTTATACTTAATTGTAGTTTTTGTTATTCAAGGGAAGTTCATTTTGAATAATTAAGGGTGTGTTGGGTACTAATAAAACAATGTTTCTGGGCACTAGTGACAACAGAAATTGTCACAAAACTATCATTCTTGTTATGGACACAGAATTACTCAGGGCTAAAAACAGTTAAATTCCAGCTTGTCCTTTGTGCAAACAGCTCCCTCATTTTGCTTGCCTGAGGCCACTTCTTGCTCATCTTAGACAGTTAATGATTAAGATGACTGGCTTGGGCCCTTTTCTACTTGTCGTTAGCTACCAGACAGAAATTTTTGTGACTCCAGAGGTGACTTCAGATATTAAAGCTATGCTTTCTTGCAGATGTCATGTATGAATGCGATTGCCATCTATGACTACACAGCAACGCAGCATGAAGAATTATCTATCAGGAAGGATGAGAAACTAACTATAATTGACGACAGCAAAACTTGGTGGCAAGTAGAAAATTCAAGACATGAAAAAGGTTTTGTTCCGTCCAACTATGTGAAAAGAGCTAACAAAGGATTTTTAGGAAAGTTAAAGCGACCCAAAGAAAAGGATAGTCCTGAAAATGGAACCCTTAATCAACCAGGAGAATATTTTGTACCTCAGGATGTTCTTGCTGGGATTGAAACTGTGGTTGCAAAATTTAGTTTCCGTCCGCAACACGATGATGAACTTGCATTGATCAAAGGAGACAGGATAAAAGTTCTTGAGAAGCAGCAGGATGGATGGTGGAAAGGATGCATTGGAAGCAGAAACGGATGGTTTCCATCAAATTATGTACAGTCAGAGGAAGAGAACTCAAAATCCACTAAACCCAAAAAGCCGGTCATTCATAAGGTAAAGACTTTGTACAATTTTGACCCAGAAAATCCAGAGGAGCTCAAGTTTAAAAAGGATGAAATCCTGGAGGTTATCGACAAACCTGAAGATGACCCAGATTGGTGGAAGGCCTGTAAAAAGGATGGCTCTACAGGTTTGGTTCCTCGTAATTATATTGTTATTGTGGATAATGACGGCGAAGTTCCAGCAACAAGTCCTGGTAGTGTTGGTGCAGTTGCTCACCAGCCATTAAAGAGAGTTATTTTGCCAGAACATCAAAGACTGCCATTTTGCAATGAAAAATGGTTCTGGGGTAAAATTACAAGAGGACATGCCGAGAAGTTATTGAACAAATCTGCTGTAGATGGTGACTTTTTAGTACGAGTCAGTGAAACTCAGGTAAGATTCTTTAGATGATCCATTATTGCAAGACGACGTGAGGTGATAGGCTTCTCATCTTCCTCATCTTTGTAGTGGTTAAATTTGAAGGGGGCAAGATCCACCTCAGCTATAACTTCATGTCACTCTTTTGTAAGGTGGTTTGGGAGGGTGTGCCGAACAAAAGTGCTGTCCTTAAACCTGGGCCCAGTTGTTCGAATGCCAGTTAGCGCTAACCCAGGGTTAAATTTTAACCCGGGTTCTTTTTCTTTTTATTAAAAGCACTCTCTCAGATACTTTTCTTTATTCTTTTTAGAGTATCCAATCATCAAATTGTAGGCAAAGAGAATTTAAGTGAATTTGCTTTTTATCCTCTCATATCCGAGTTCAAATTTTGCACTAACCCTGGGTTACCCTAACCCAGCTTCGAACAGCCCGGCCCTGTACTATACACTGTAACCCAAGGCAAGTAGAGTGACTTGTAGGAATAGCATGTTTTGTTTATTATTACGAGTTGTTGCATGTGTGGGCATCATTTGCCCAGATAAAGTACAGTAAATTAATGTAAGTGAGAAGGAGGATTGGTACATATCATGTATGGTAGGCCTGTATGACTGTTCAGTTACTAGCACCTAATATCATAGGTGAAGAATTACTCCTTAATTTTGGCGCGAAATTTCACCATTAATTTGTAATCTCACATGTGAAATTACAAAATTGCCATGGCAACCCTTCCGTATGTCTCAGTGTCAAGATGGTGACGAAGTTTTAAAATGCTGTGAATGAAGATGTCAGGGCACAAAAAGACGCTTTAGAAAACCTGAACACATAAGAGAACATCAAGAAGGATTCTAACAGGTATTTTGCCGAAAAAGTCTGAAAAATTCGGAACTTTATAAGCCAAATTTAAGGTCTAAACATTTGAGAGAGTGGAGTTCTCGATCGATACGATCCTAGCAATACTGGATTTTTGACATGTTTATCCAACGTAATTTGTCACCCATCATGATATTAATAGGTAATCAAATGGTATACTCGTGAAATTAGGGAATAATTTCACTTGCGTTTTGTCCAAATCCTAATAATACACATACTAATAGTTCATGGGCTTTTCTTTTCTTTTTGCTGTTCAGGAGGGTGGCTACTCTGTGTCCATGAAAGCTCCTGACAAAATTAAGCATTTTAGAGTGGCATTTGCTGATGGAGAATTTAGCATTGGACCGCGGCGATTTAAGTCATTTGACGAGTTAATAGAACATTACAAAAGAGCTCCTATATTTACAGATAAAGAAGGTAGCAAGTTTTATCTCATCAAACCATATGATGATAGCTCCTAGGAATAATATTGAGAAAATTTCCAGGTACATGTTTTAAAATTACATGTTGTAGCTTAAATATCAGTGAGGTTGTGTGGAGAGGATGATAAAGTCATTACTAAGACATGGTAAGCTTGACAAGATTTTTTCAGGTTGTGATGTGTGCGCTCAAGTGTTGCCAGGATGCAATATAAAGCTTGTTAAATTAGCATCTCAAATTCTGTCCATTTATCTCTGTGCAAGTGGAAAGCTTATTTTCACAGCAGTTTTATCCAAGATGGCAGTTTGAAGAATGTTTATTGTTATTGCAGGGTAAAGGAGGTTACTGTTGAAAATACCATCATAAGAATTTGACTGCAACACCTGCAAGTTTTAAGGTCCTTTTCAGCATCTTGTGAACTGTCGAATGCTTGAGAGCAAACATTAAACACTTAACACTTTAAGCCCTAAGAGTGATCAGCATCAAATTTCTCCTTGTAATGTCAATGGTTTGTAAAACAGAGTGGTCATGAGAATTACGGACATGATCACACAAGATGAATTTGCTTGATACTTTATCAACTTCTCCCTACTACTCCTGTAGGAAATGAATAGGGGCAACAAATGAGAATTCAAATTTTGATCTTAGGGTTTAAAGGGTTAATGACTGATCTGGAGGGGTAACAGTTAATTTTGTTTCCTGAGAATCTCAACGTTTGGCGAGGGAAACATTGAGGTTCAAGGGAAAGAAAATTAACTGTTTTCCTATGGACCAGTCTTAAAGTGATTTGTTATGTAGCTGAAAAATTTGAAGGTGGAAATTCATTAAACCTAGCTGTAACTGCAGTCACTGGTCAACATTCGCAAGGAACAGTGCACAGTTACCCTCTGACGTCATAAATTTTGCAATGGATTTTTGCCCACTCAAAGAGTTTGGCAGGAAACAGTTTCATTGTTAGATGTCATGTGTCCTTGAAGTAACCAAGCATGTACTGTTGGGAAAAAATTTCCAGATATAGAACAAATTATTTTACAGACCTTCAATCAATGAATGCTGGCATTTTAAACGGCTTCTCTTCTTTGTATATAATAATAATTTTGTGTATCAGTAGTCAGACTTTAAAATTTAACAATTTAGACTGGAATAGAATTCTCAGCAAAATATAAGGGCTTAAATTGGGGTCAGCAATAATGTTATGACTTCTGTGATTTAATTTTGGGTGGAAAGTTACTGACAAATTCTGAATAATTTTGAAGAGGTGGGCCTTGGTGCTCAAAGCCTCAATTTTGGTTGGGGGTCCAGGTTATTATTGAGGAAACTTCAGTTTTACAATAGCTCTTGGATTGCTGCTAGAAAGGAACAGTGTAATATTTGTAAATGTTCCTGAAATGACAATATTAATTTTCATGAAAATTTTGTGCCCCTTACCCTTAAAACTGCTCTCATCTCATTAAAACTCTGAATGATAAAGACTTTTAGCAGTGTTCTTATTAATTAGTAGCTGGTCTGCTTTCACAGAAATGTAACCTTAATAAGGATACAGTCAAACCCTGATAAAATGGACACAGAGGGCACCATAGAAAGTGCCCATATCAATAGGGTGTTCATATTAATTGCATTTAGGGAAAATGTAAGGGTTTTCTTTACCCAGGGACTAAGCAAACTGTGTGCACTTTTAAGATGTCTGTATTATGCAGGTGTCCGTAAAGCTGGGTTTGACTGTATTATAATCATCTAAAGTTCATTCAACTCTTATTTAACAGATGTACTTATGCCATTTCTTATCCGGGGGTGTATGTTCTATCTGGCTCATTCAGCCTATGTTCAGAATGCCCAATATGGAAGATTTTTCAGAGATTTGGGAGGCTTTTTTTGGCAAGGGAGGATAAAATTTATTAATGTAATGTTATTCAGAATTTTGAAGTGTTTATAATAATTATTATTGAACTTAGGACTTGGTTTGATAAGCAAAGAGAAGAAAATTCCATGTGCATATTCCGTGACTTTTTAGTAATAGTGTCGATACTCTTACTACATAGCTGATTGGTTGTAGTAAATAGTTATTCTTTAATATTCTTTGATGCTGGCTAGGAACTGAAAATGCAAAGTTGTATTTCAGTTATTCATCTTCAGGAACTTGGGGCAAATGATCTCTATTAGCTGGCTACTAAAGCTGGAATTTTGAAGCTGTATAGCCTCTTGAATAGTGTATTTATTTAATATCCTTCTCTCCTGAAACATAGTAAGCCTGAATAAATTAAAGTGAGTCTTTTTTCATCTCGTAAGTTTTATTTCTAGTCTTGAGAGAACTTGTGGGGGTGGGGGGGGTGGAAGGAAGGTCATTAGAGCTTCTGCTTCACCACTGAGTCCCATCACATTACCATGAACTGAGAGTTTTAAAATAGCTTCTGTCAGTTATTTTTATGCATTTTACAGCCATGCAACAGACCGATATTTTTGTCCTAGATTCAACATTCTTGCCCTAGATCCCCACGGGAATGGGGTTAAATTTTACCCTTAAAAATTGCTCTGGGAAAATACCAGAAATTCTATGAGCCAGTTCCTCTTTGAGAGTCGAGTCTTTGAGAGAACAGCATGTGTGGAATAAGGCGAAGAGTAAGGGCAGGGCAAGGATAGGCCTTTTGCTTTAGTTGATCATATGACCAACTTTCTGTAAACACAATAACAGTTTGCTTTTGGAAAAGAGCATTTTAAAATTAGGTATGTAAATTATCAGGCTTATATCTCCAAAACACATTTAAGGGCTCAAATTGCCTGTTCTGAATAAAAAAGGAGATTTGAGCCCCATAATTTTTGACGAAATTAATATTATTTTCACGACAGTTTGAAAATTTCAAAATCTAGAAGTGTTTGTTTGGAAAACCGCTCAAGTGTAACTGGGTGGCATAAGTTGTTATTCTCATACAAATCCTTATAATTTTCAGTGGCTGTTGAAATCTCTACTTTTGAGATATAGGGCTCAAAATTTACCGGTTACATAATTTTAATATGCTCTTTTAGTTCCTCCTAACAAAAGTTTCCAAAAGTGAATAGTATTTCTGTGTTTACAGAAAGTTTAAGGCCTATTCTTGTAATCAGACAGACTCTTACAGTTTTGAGTCTTCCACTTGCTGATTTAGTTTCATCACATTGACACTCCTCAACTGGTAACTGGCTGCTAAATGGAGGATGGCCATTTTAACAGCGGTTCAACAGTACCATGCACATATTTCAATTTTATCATTTAATGGATATCTTTAATTTTCATCCTCTAGGTAACTGCAAGATGTCATGTCAAATGTTTTCTCACATAGATCTGACACAACTTTCTTATAATTTTTTGATTGTTACTAGCATCAAAACTATTGACATCTTATTATACATGTACCGTTTAGCTCTGCCAATGATTTTTTGTTCGGCTGCTCAATAAGTACAATTACATACATTAAAAGAAATTATACATAAATAACATCAAATTCATTTTTTTCTACAGATAACATGCACAAAATTTTTGAAGCCTCTAAAAATCTAAATTTTACAAGGTTGAAAATATAATGACTATTTACAATGCTCTGGGAACTACTGCTCTGAAGACTGCAAGCGCACAATTGTGACTCATCGGTGTCTATGACTGCGAGAGTAAGATGTTTGTTGCCATGGTGATATCATTATTACTTGTCGCAAGAGCATGGAGTACTGCTAATCTAGAGAAACCCATCTCTACAAGTGTTTGAACCTAAAACACAGTAAACCCATGTGTTATCAAGGCAGTAGCAATGATTGTCTGTACAGTCAACTCTTGAAGATGGATAGCCTGTGAGCATGTGCTTTGGTGTGCTGTGGCAGTGGGGCAGGAAAAGGAAGGACAGGTTGAAACTGCGGTATGTCTCTGGAATTTGAATACCTGCATCAAAAAAGTTGATGTGAAATGCTGATTGGCGGAAATGACACGTTTGTTTACATTCGTGCTTGTTTCCACTTTGTGCTGATTGTCGGAAATCTGGAAAAGTTGGAGGTAGAATTCAAATTGCAGAGATGTAGTTGCAAGCTCTCCTTCCTTTTCTTGCTCTGCCGCCAGAGCACCCCAGAGAGCTTGCTCACAAGCTATAAGATGGACACCTTTGGTTTTGACACAAAGTGTCCGTCTTATAGAAAGTCAAATAAAGGGTCAGTAAATAAAGACAGGGACCAACTCTAGGTGTCCATTTTACAGAGGTGTCCGTCTTACAGGTGTCCGTTAAGAGATAGTCGACTGTTATCACAAAGCACATTATCACTGACAAACCAAGAGAAATCACAAGCACAGGGACTGACTGACAAATGCATAGAACACCACAAGCATGTAATTGCAATGATTAATTGCACAGTTGGTTGCATCCATTGTAAGCATTTTTCTGCTGTGGCCTGAGTTGCAATAGTATTGCACATCACTGCAAGCTGGGTCAATTTAACAAAACTTTTACAAGTTTAATTTACAAGTGTGGCCATTGTTTTAGAGTCTGAAAACAATAGCTACGCTGTCTAGTAAATTTAACCTGTAGGAGTTTTATTGAATTGACCCCTGTATTTTAGTAACTCGAGAACAGTAAGCACTTGCATCATTCACAGAAATGTCAATCTTGCTTGACGAGGGTTACATTCCCATACCTGCTGCTCCGACACTTCCCCTCCAGGCTGCTGAGGAAGGTTTGCATTGTCCTCATCTGTGCGCTGATCCAGCTGCCAATTATTCAGTGCTGCTGCCGGGTGATTAGGGGCTGCTCCACCCCACAACCATCCTCCAGCTGCAGGAGGAACTAAGACATCTGCATATCCCTGTCCCATGCGCACTGCTGGACCCTTCAGGCAAAATGCACAAAATGCATAAATAAGAGGCCCTGTTAGGGGGGTTACCTATGTCCCTCCTCTGAATTTCAAAAACTATCGTTTTGCACATTGAGGATTAAGCCATGTCACTGTCGGTATTTTACTATTGTATTTGCGCTTTTCTCTGTCATTATCACACTTTCAACCCATCTTTGTGTCATTTGTTGCCCTTTCTCAGTGTTCCAGATCAGACGGGTCTGGGGTCAATGACCTGACAAAGAACGCTTCCTAACCTGACAGATAACATATAAGTGTCAAGTTAAATGTAATGAAAAAAATTAGCACATGGTCTTGGTGACCCCTCAGATGGTCTACATGACTCCCCGCTTGAAAGAATTAACTGGGATGCTGCTTTCTGCTGTCCTATGTCTCTGTTTCAAAATTAAGCCATCTCACTTGTTAGGAATTTTAACCTAACAGAGCCTCAAGAAAGATGTCTTGTTTTATTGAAAAATTTTGCTTAGCTTCTGACAAGGCACGAGGCCAGGTGGCTGGCTAGTTAACACTTGAATCTATATTTTTGGAACTCTTGGGATAAGAGGATTAGAAATTAAAATCTTTAAATTAAATAATATATCACAGTCAAACCCAGTTAACATGGACCTTGAGGGGACCATAGAAAGTGTCTGTATTAACCCTTTAAGTCCCAATAGTGTCCAAGACCAATTTTCTCCTTGCAATTATCCATACACTGTAAAGAGATAAGTTATGAGAATCAATAAAATGATCACCCAAGAGAAAAATTAATACTTTGATCTTTGAACAAATTCTCTCAACTAATTCTTTAGGAAATGTATGGAGATCAGTTTGGAGAATTTGCATGTGGCTACTGGGGCTTAAAGGGCTAACAGGAATTTACAGAAAATGTAAGAACTTTCTTTCCCCAGGGACAGCAAACTGTCGGAAATAATAAGGTGTCTGTGAGTGTATTAGTGGGCATCTGTAAAGTGGGCTTTGACTGTAAACATATTATTAATTTTGTTGTAGATGGAGTTTCTTGAGCAATACCACTTATGTCCAGGATCGATCTTGTTAGCAAAAATTTGCTAGCAAATTGTTTTCGCAATTTTAGCAAAAAAGATTTAAAGAGAACTGCTATCAGAAAAGTATAGAAGAAATATAGCAAAGGTCGCAAAAATCTCAAAAGTAAGAAGAACACTTTTTGCTATGTGAAAAGATTGATATTTGTAAGTGATTTTCTGACATAATTTTTTCTCAATTACAGTATTTCTTTTGCGACAATTGCGAAAAACATTTGCTAGCAAATTTTTGCTAACAAGATCAATCCTGGACATATCTGAGCAATACCCGGTTTCTCAGGCTTCCCATCCTTGCCACTCTTAGAGCCTGTTGTTCATTGTGCTCAATCTGCTGTTGACGCTGGATTTCTATCGTTGCACCCATGGCATATGGCTGAGACGTAGGCCCTTGAGAGGCAAACAAGTTGCCAAAAGTTCTAGAGACAGCAACTGTCATAAACTCTGGTAGCGTAAGCCATCGCTGAACATGGAACAAGTTAAACCTATAGATTATTCCTGCCACCTACAATTAAAAAAAGTGCAACTTAAGGTTTGCTTTATTTTTGTTTTCCCTTGTTTATAAAGCATACACCATAATCAAACACCCTGTGGCTGGATAAGAGAACGACATATTCTGTGAAGCCAAAGAGCTGAAGGTATCCAGTTTAATTATTAGTCCCTTCCCCTATGAGAGATAGACCACTTTAGTATAATTACATTGATGACTATCAAAAATAGAGTGATGTGATTGGCTAGGAGCTTTGCTTTATCCCGCTATAATCACCACGTGGTGATTATAACATTGAAGGCTAGCAGTTTTCAAAATGGCAGCCAGATTTTTTGATGCTTCGGGGTCGGAAATTGATCAATAATTTTACTTTCTTGAATAGCCATCAATGTAATTATACTAAAACAATAATTATTACTTGCCTCAGGCGATGTGAATATTGGCAAATAGTCACCTCGACTTTGTCTCGGTGACTATTCGCCGATATTCACGTCGCCTGAGGCGACTAATTGTTAAATATCCCCAACTCTTTAAGAATAGTTATATGTTTAAGGCTTGAGAGACTGGGCCTAGGGTTTATCGTTCGCATCCAAGAAGACTAGAAAGTCGAATGGTTTGCAGATGTCTTTACAAAGGCAGCACTTTCTCCTGCGCATTGGTCTACCTAGGGCTAAGTTGAACCAGCAGCCTCCCAGCTAGTTTTCAAATTAACTTAATTTTCACTCACCAATCCACATACACCAGCTAAAAGTGATTCTTTATTTGTTAACAACATCTGTTAGAAAAAAAGGGCAAAAGAAAGGTATTTGAGGACTGTCAAAACTTATTTTTTTTGCAGCCTATAAACAGGGGGCCAGGTTACATTACTTGGATTGGAGTTTTTGTGGGTTTTTTATTGCAGATTTGGCTGGCCTAGTATAACCTTGTATAACAACAACAACAACAACAAAAAAGAATAAACTTCTGGGGGGAAAATAGACTTTTCATGCATAAAGTTCTTATCAAGGTAACCAAAGGAATCTAGCCACCAACACCATGTTGAAGGATAGAGCATACAACTAGCTACTAGAAAATGTCTTGCAAGTAGAGTTAGTTCAAACAGTATTCTTCTTAAAGAGGCCATAAGTAGAGCTGTCTACAAGTTAAGAGATTGTCATCAAGAGAGCTTTGACTTTTAACAATATTGTCGTATAAAGGAATCTTGAGAAATATCCCCTTCAATCACTTAGTATTACCTGTAATGCCATGGAATAAATAATTATATTTCCAGAGATTGGCATGCCAAGAAATGTCACTGCATCTGATGCTGGAATATCACAGAAATATTGCACAAGAGTTGCATAGACCATCCCAAACCTTGTTATAGAAGACAAATGTAAGGAAAATCAATCCTTCCCTGGTTAATGTTGTATTACTATAATTAATAATAAATCCAAGTAAATAGGCAATTGGAGAGCTTATCTCCTTTATAAGGAGAAAAAACAAATTCCACAAGAATCCCATGATAGTAATTTACATTGTCATTGATATAGGGCTACAGGTAACATAACCAATACAAATAGTGATTACTTATTAAAATAAAGTCAAGTACAGTGGAACCTCAAAAAAAAAAACCTGTATATAACAAAGTCTGTGGTGATAATGAACAATATTCTCAGCTGCAGAAATAGTACAATATATGAAAAACTAGAAATATGTGAATTGCAGAACCTCGCAAAGCTTTGGGGTGGGTGGCTCATCAAAAGCAACTCCTGTTCCTCTGTCTCCTGGTAACGGCTTTGCTGCTGATTTTCAAGTCTCCTGTTCCACTGTTCCTCTGTCTCCTGGGGATGGCGTTGCCTTCATTGGGGTAAGCGATGTTCTCGCTGCTCTGCGGTTTCTTGTTGTCGCCTTCTTTGCCACTGTTCACGTTGGATTTCAAGCCACCATTCTCACTCTTCTGGAGTTTTGTTGGTAAATCTCCCGAGGCGATGATTTCCAGCCACTTCTTGAATCCAAGGTTGTTGAATTTGCTATTGTTGTTCATTTGCCCGAGATATTGATGGTGATTGACCGGCCGTAAACATTGTTCTAATTCACAGATCAAAAAACCCGTCTGTTTTTCATGAATAAAACGTGAAAGTGCTGCCTATCAGCATGGCAATCAGTTGCCTGGAAACCCATAATGCGCTTTGATGTCAGTACTCTGGATGACGTCAAGGCGGACACCAACCAAACTCGATAAATTTATAGCAAATCATGCTGCCCTTGCGATCCTCGTAGGAAACGCGCGCGCGATGAGATTATAAACCTCGCGGCTCAGAATAACCTTGATATAAGGAAAGCTCTCCATAATGAACAAATTTTGCCATTCCCTTGGGCCTTCGTTATATTATCAAGGTTACACTGTACAGACATTCAATTAATTTTTGTCAACTTAATCCATTGCAATATGCCCTTCACTTTATCCATTTAAGCCAGTGACTAATTTAATTTCACTGATCTAGTTATTTCTTTTAAAATTACAATTTATTATGATTCAAAAGATATAAATACCACTCGTGATATTTCAAAATTGTCTCAAATTTCACTCGCCTAACGGCTCGTGAAATTACGTATAACAATTTGGAAATATCACTCGTGGTATTTATGCCAAATATCACTACTAATCATGCTATTACCTATACTAATACTACTACATGAGAAATTTCTGCAATTTGATTGGCTTAGAGCAGTGGTATTTCAGCTTAATTATACAAATTACAATTTATTATGATTCAAAAGATACAGTCCTGGGGGAGGAAGATCCACTTCATGTCCAAAGTGATTAAGAGCAACAATTGTCGTCAGCTGGAGCCCAATGGCTATAACAGTGGTACCAAAGATATAAGACTAGAAAACAGACAACAGAGAAAACAAAGTGAACTTTTTAAGTTGGTTTCATGAGAAGAAAGTTCCCACTAGTGCAAAGTACAAATTCCATGGAATTACTTACTGCATATTTTCTAGATCCAAATCTTCGCTCAAATATCCGGAAAGTATAAAGAAGAAATGAGCCACATATCAAGTTTCTAGTGCTTGAGTAATAAAAACTGGATGATAAAACTTGCCAGAACTGTTGAATCATTTGAATGAAAAAAAATATATATAAATACATAATTAGCACAAATGTCTGTGTACATGTGCACTAAAGTAAACATCAACATTCAAGTCAATGGCGGTAAACTGGGCAAAATTAATGTAGTAATACTACTACACGAGAAATTTCTACAATTTGATTGGCTTAGAGCAGTGGTATTTCAGCTTAAATTAAAATACCTACATGTGAAAATAACAAACCTTTTGCAGGTAGTAGTATAAACGAATAATAGCATGATTTGTACGTGATATTTGGCATAAATACCACTCCTGACATTTCAAAATTGTCTCAAATTTCACTCGTCTAACGGCTTGTGAAATTAATATAACAATATCACTACAATCATGCAATTACCTATACTAATACTGCATTTGAGAGGATTCACTTGAATAAACAGTCATACAATAGGATTTCACTTACAGTCTTTGAAGTTCCTTGATATTACTCATATTATGACAAGCTAAGGTTACTTCATCATTCTTAAAAAGGGTTAATATGCTGGGTGTATATGTTGTGGTTCAATTTTATCCTTGGTTGAAATTTTATTTCCCTTTGTTTTGGCGTATGCTAATGTATGACAATGAGTTTAAAACAAAGGGAAATAAAATTTCAACCAAGGATAAAATTGAACCACAACATATATTCCATGTTGTAATAATTATTGTAATATGAAATATGCACCCAGCATATTAACCCTTATGCCCCACTGTCCACATACAAATTCTTTCGATTGATTTTGTACATTCACTTATCTATTTACCTATGTTGGAAAATGTTTGGCAATGTCACAGCAATAGTGCATTGTGTGGCACCAATTACTGTGAGCCTGTAACAATCTCCCTCCCATGAGAGACAGACCACCACACCAGGGACTATGTCCCCAACTCCTTTAAGAACAGTGTGTGGGTTCTTTAATGTCCCACAGAATTTAAATGTGCAAGGGTTGTGAGATAAGGCCTATGGATGTTTATTGTCGTTATCTGAAAAGGCTAGAGAGTGCAGATGTCTTAACAAATGCTCAGTTATTTTTCCTCAGTTATTTTTCCTTAACGATGCTGAGTGAGGTTCCAGCTGGGGTTTGATTCAGCAGCCTCCTGTTCAGCAGACTGGTACTTATCCAATTGAGCTAATAGCCTGCAAGCAATTTCTCCGGGGGTGCAGGCTATAGAGCTAACAGTGCATATTAGGAAGAACAGCGTGCAAAGAAAGTCATGTCTGATAGCCCGGGGCTAGTGGATTTTGCTATCAGGCTAGTGATTTTTGTTCTTAACTTGCCCAATGGGAAATTCAAATTACAGAAGGATTGTAAGCAATCCTGCTTATCAAAAAGGGTTTTGGGGCTAGTTGAAATGACTTGAGGGCTAGTACATGCTAGCTACAGCTAGACTGAAAGGCAGGCTGTAAAACTGACTTTCTTTGCACCCTGAAGAATATGAAAAAGGATCAAAAAATTTTCCCTTAGGTAATAATAATATTTTAATAATTCTCCCAACCTTTTCTCTTGAAGATGTATTACTTTATATTGTTAGGAGAAAATTAATGTTGATCACTTTTGGGACTTTAACCCTTTAAGCCCTACTGATCTCCATACATTTCCTTAAAGAATATTAATTAGTTGAGAGAATTTGTTCAAAGATCTAAGTATTTTCTATTGGGTGATCATTTTATTGATTCTCATAACTTATCTCTTTACAGTGTATAGATAATTGTAAGGATAAAATTGACCTTGGACACTATTGGGACTTAAAGGGTTGAACACCTATACCTGTGTGGTGGAAGACCTGGTAGATTCTAACAGACTGAGTGTCCGCATTACCTTTGAGTTCCTGACAACCTGAATCCATTGAGTGTTAGGGAAGAACTGTCTCGTTGATGATGATAGAAGGATGTTAAATAAAGAGGCGGTGCCAGTTAATACAAGAAGGCCTTTGCTGAGAGGTGCATGATCTGAGATTGAAATCATATTAATAAATATTATAAAATAGTTCATATCGGTGCTTTAAAATAAAAATAATATATAAACTTATTACAGGAAATTTGTAAGACCTTGTACGTTGGTTTTACTCGTTCAGTGGGAATCACAGGATTTACACTGTACAGCTGTAAGTGCACAGATTGTCAGCTAATAATATTACAAGCTGGGTCGATGGACATAATCTTAACTTAAAAGACACTCTCTCGTTGTAACGAGAGAAAAATATATAATTATTGCGCTAAATTATCTAGAGCAAGAATACATAGAACCTGTTGAAAGGTTCTTCTGCCTGGCTAACATTAAGCTAAACTTTTAAGCTTGATTAAGCAAAAAATTCCTATATTATAGAAGATAATAAAGAAAACAAAAAACAGCTGAACTGTATATATAAACTTCGTAATTTATAAAGTTTGATAATACTTACAAAAGCCCGTCGATGACGCACCAGGAAACATTTAATAACGTCTTCAGGAAAAAAAGAGAGTTTCTTCAATTGTTTTCGGCCTTATTTAATACTTAAAAATGAATGTTTACCTGCCCCGGTTGCGTTTTCTAAGTAAAACTTGGTTTGAGCCGCGTCTCAAAATGGCTGCTCTTGTCTAACGCGCATGTGTACGATGAACGCTGATCAAGGCAACTGACGGCTCAACAATGATTTCCCCGATACTAAGAGATTTTTCTTCCATAGGTTTCGAGAGAAAGCCAATCTAAAACAAACATATCAGTTGAGACGCCGACGCCGTGGAATCAAAACATGTGTGTTTTACGCTTCTGGCGAAAGGGAATTTCTAAAAGGAGGATACTGACGAGTGACGACGACGCAGGAATGGGCTCCCGGACGACGTTAGTACCCCCACCCCCTCCCTAAAGAAAATACTCCCTATAATGGCCATATAATGATTTACCTGAAGCCTGGACAAGGCGCCCCTTTCAGCGAGGTCAGCACTCGTTAACATCCGTCGAAAGGCCCTTGGACACTTTATGAAGTTTACACAAGGTAGATTAAAGTACACTTAGCGTCAACCCCAACCCAAAAAAGGAACCTAACCAGTTTCGAAACAGTGCTTAACCCTAATCCGTAAAGGAAGTGCTTAACCCTAATCAGTAAAGGCAGTGCTAACCCCAATCAGTAAAGGTAGTGCTTAACCCTAATCTGTAAAACGCAGTGCTTAACCGGCTAATCCAAAACGATAAGGAATACTACGTTGTGTAAACTTCATAAGGTGTCCAAGGGCCTTTCGACAGATTTTAAAAAGTGCTGACCTCGCTGAAAGGGGCGCCTTGTCCAGGCTTCAGGTAAATCATGAAAGAGTTTGAAAATTAGGAAAGTCTTTCATTCAGGTGTGTATAGCAGCCCTTTGGTTAAAATATTTCGAACAGACGCACCTTGCGGTTCACATAATTTTTTATTTTGATGTTTTCTTAATTTTGTTTTTTTAAAATATTTGTCACAGCATGTCTATCCTGAGACATCATTACGAGAGAACTTCACATCTAGTTTACAAATTAACTAAAATTCTGATTTTGACTGCTTCAACTTTTTAAGCGTGTGTTTGTGTTTTTGGATAGCGGTCATTTTGAATAATTTAGAGTCGATCGGGAATTCTAACGAAATAATGCGAAAAGAGAAATGAAAAGAATAGACACTGTCCAATTCCAGTACAATTGTCACGCGGGAGAACAAATCAAGGAAGGAAAAAGAAAAAAGAGAGAAACTATTGCGATTTGAGAACATATTTAAAGAGAAGGCGGGAAGAACGTCTTCCTTATTCACTGTGGACTGAACTCGTTTAACTCATCGGTCCTTTTTTATTGGTGACAACATGAGAGGCAGTGACCAGTACCAAATCCCGGTAAAGCAGGCTGGGATCTCTGTGGTGTAGGAGTTGGCAGCTGGTTCTTAACTTTCTTGGTAATGGCTCGCACCAGGTCTCTTGCATGTTTGAGACTACAAGCTGAAATAAATACATAAATGAATAAATAATAAATAAAGTAATGCTTTCTTGTTTTATTATTATTATACTTAAGCAACGAGGACGGCGACGTCAACGAGAACGGCAAGAAAGCAATAGGTTTAGAATTGCAAAACAACGATTTTGCTCGAGCATCACGCGTTTTTGTACATATCTTTGTCGTCATTGCACGACTACGACGTAAAAATGCCTTATTCTTTGTCACCGGCGGCCATATTGGTATTTAAAATGTCAGCAAACCCACAGCAATAAACCAATGAGTGGTGCCGATCCGGCCCAGTTGTAGACGTGGATCAGGCCCCGGTTGTTCAAACGTTGGATAACGCAATCAGTGGATAACGCAATCAGTTTGCCTAATACTTATCAGCTGGATAGTGATTTATCCGGTGGATAGCGCTATCCAACGTTTGAACAACCGGGGCCAGTACAATTAAACTTGTAGAAAAATATAAAACGGCAAACTGATCCTTACGGCAAGGCCATGAAGAAGTAATCAAAAGAATAAAACAAAAATATATATATTTAAACAAATTTTACTTTATTTCATGATATTTTGCTCAACCTCGTCCAATAATTTGCTAATCATTGGCTATTTGAAAATAGTGAATCTACAGGTTACCTTTAAATCGGGCTCTGAATTCTTCATTAAAGTAACCGCATTCAATCCACTCCTCAAAATCAGAAATAAAATCAAAGGCTGTCAGCCCCGTAATAAAATGAATAACTAGTAAACAGCTAATAAGGCCCTTATTATACGGTTGAGTCCGCGAGCGAGCAAGACGAAGCGAATCCTTCATTCTGATTGGCTACCCGAAGGGGGAAGATACTCAGGATTTTCCGCGTTCGTCCCGTAAATAAAAGTTCTCTTTTGGGCTGATTTTCGTCTATGCTCGATCTCCGCAGCTCTCTCGGGGCTTCACGAGAAGAGACGCGCCGTCTGTTCGGGAGAGGAGGGCGGGCCCATTTTCTGGACAGCGGCTGGTAATCGAGCCTAGACTTTGTCTCGGTTAATACGCAAAAAAAGAACTTGGCCAATATTCAGCCATCTTGACTGAACATGCTTGGTCAATAACGCATACGTAACACAAACTTGTTTACGACTTCTAAACTAAGATGTATAAATACGTTTCTATCTTACCTTGTATATTTCGTAACCGCACATTAGCTCCTGTTGTTAGCAAAAAAGGGAAAAAAATTGCCTTGAAATAAAATGAGTAATACCTAAAAATGATCCAAACTCGTTCCCAAGCTCCTGTCCTACTCGACCCTGGGAACGAGGGTGAGAATAATAAACCCCAAAGGAGGCTAATCATGCAGCTGCAGGATCAAAATGGTCTCGATTCTTGTACTTGTAGTCCAAGTCAAGAGCCAGGAATGATCACACAACTGGCGAATAGAAAATGGCGGTGCTAAGGAAAGGTATTTTCAAATTGCAACAGTGACACCGCTACTATAAAGTCAAAGTCAAAGTCAACTTAATTTAGGAAGGGTAGCCCTATCAGCCATTGGCTGGTATTAAAAGCGGCCCAGCCCTGCGATGGCATGTCTTTCGTCTTATTCATAGACCACGTGCAGCCTCTCTTTTTTCATTAGTCCGTCGCCCGAAACGCGCGAGACGCGAAAGTGACCACGCGTGTGGCTGAGGGGTAACATCATAGATAGCGTGTGAACAGGCTCTCTGTTTGGGGAAAAAAATAGCGAGGAAAGGGAAGAATCTTGGACGAATCTAATTTTCAGAACTGCTTTTACTTACCCTAGTAAGCTTTCTTTTCTGATTAATTTTGTTTGTTTCTCATTACTTAGTGAAATCCAGAAGACCAATGAGGAGAGATTCATCGCGAAATTTTAAGCAAATATTCAGTTAAAAAGTTTTTCGTTTAGTAAAACTGTTACTACAATTTAGAAGAGACAAACACCACGCACGCATTTTATGTTGCTGATGTCAAATATCATGACCTTTGAGGTGTAGTAAACGTTCAGGACAGATCCGCTATTAATTATTGTGATAGACTACGAGTAGTCCCCTATTTTTCCTCAGGGATCGATAGTATAGCCTGCGAAAGCATCCGTTTCTCCTTCGCTCTTCGCCGCTGGGGACGTTTCGCGAGGAACGTCCCCAGCGGCGAAGAGCGAAGGAGAAACGGATGCTTTCGCAGGCTATCGATAGTAGAGCGAGCGAAACCCGCTCTACTATCCCTGAGGAAAAATGGGGGACTACTCGTAGTCTATTATTGTGAATTTTCTATGGACTCGATATTCTGAAAAAATATAAAAGGAACGGAGTGATGTTTCCATCACCGCCCACACACAATCTCCGACTTGCCCTTCAGTAGCTTAAATCGAAACAGTTTTTTTCTTTTAAATAAAAGATTCAATATTGAAGGATGCTATTAGCAGGCAACTGAGCACATCTACTTAATGCGGTCTGCTCACGTACATTGCAGCATGCCTTTGCTGAAATAATCGCATAAATCAGGAGAAGTTCACATTAAATATGTATGGTTTGGATAACGAATTGTTCGTGTTGTATGGCATACTTTTGTGACTACTTCCGCTTTAAATTTCATATACTGACACCGACGGCTATAGAAGACGTCTGTATCGGAGGTTACGAAAGAACCTTACAGGAATTTGTTATCGACGAATGTATTTATAATGCTTCTGGTCGCGCTCACCCATATTATTTACCGTTGAGTGGTTTTTCCTGCTATTTTCTAGATTTTTAATTATTCCGACTGTCTTATTCGCCAGTGACTGGGCTTTTCCGTCGGTTCTTCGGTCATGCAACGGCAAAGGCGAGCCTTGCCAAGCTTCTATAAGTTGTACTTTTTGAATAAAACAATTGATTTACCGTAAAATTCCAAAAATATGCCCCTCCATGTATAAGCCCCTCCAAATATGAGCCCCCCAAACCGGTAACGCAAAAAACCCTCCGTTAAATCGCCCTCTCCAAATATAAGCCCCCCAGGGGCTTGTACTTGGAAAATTGACCTCAAATACAAAGTAAAACAAAGCAAAAACGGTAAATTTACTTCCAACTATGAGGCTAGTCCAATCGATTTTGAAACGCAAATTTCCCTCCGAATATAAGCCCCTCCAAAAATAAGCCCCTCAAAAAGGGCCTTTGAAAATATAAGCCCCGTGGCTTATTTTCGGAATTTTACGGTATGTCAATGTATATGCTATTACTTCTTGTACTTTCTAACAGTCTTCGTACAAAGCTAGTCCCTACTGAGATGCATTATCGTTCCGTTTTCAACGCGAAATGACAATGTGTACAAAAAGGCAAAGTATAGTATCATTTTTTCCCAAGATCATGATAAACAACTCATCAGTCCTAATACGGTTTTCCAAATATCACGCGACAATAGACCACTTTCGATATATTAAAATTCAGCTTGGCAGCGAGGCCTAGAGGACACAAACAAAGGAAACTGAACGAACATGATTATTCATTTCTTTTGTTTGTGTCCTCTAAGCCTCACAATCAAGCTGAATTTTAATATATCGAAAGTGTCCTATTGCCGGTTTGATTATTAATTGCAGAAATCGATTCATTTTTACAAGGCCTTCGTTGTACGACTGAGATCTCCGAGATCTTAATGTTTGAGAGTGAAGAATGATCATCGCAGTGAATTTTCCAATTTAAGCAATTGGAAAGAAGAAGCCTGAAAAACTCAGGGCTTCAACGGGATTCGAACCCGTGACCTTCGCGTTCGAATCCCGTTGAAGCCCTGATTTTTTCAGGCTTCTTTTTTCCAATTGCTTAAAAACGGCTTAGAAAGTGAAATTTGATAGCATTTTGTTTTGAATGCGGGTATGGGCATGATTTTCAGTCGAACATGCCTAGCGAGCGTAAAAATCCCATCCAGGCTGAGGATTAATGAGAGAGGGAAAATTTGATATATTTAGGCATGACAAAATTCAAGGGAACATTGGTACTTAGAAATAACATCTCATAGGCATGGAAAAAATGGGTTCATGCCCTCGCAGCCCAAAATTGACCCAGCTAAACGTAGGTCCGAGATCTCTCGCCGGGTTGATAATTCATTCCCAGTTTTTGCTCCTCTGGTTTGGCATGCCGGGCATGCCGATGGTTATGCCAATGGTGAGTTGGTTTGGTTGCCCAGCATGCCGGGCATGAAATTGGCATGCCCAGAAAGGTTGATTTTGATGTTCGCTTCAATATCACATATAATAATCGCCAAATATATCTTAGGGAGCTTGAAGTTACAGGTTTCATGCCTGGCAATAAATGCAGCTTTTCTTTTTGTTAGTTCAATAACCACTCAGCAGTTCAATACGTACACAACAGGTCCCGGTTGTTCAAAAGTTGGATAGCGCTATCCACCGGATAAATCGCTATCCAGAGGATAAGTATTACGAAAACCAATTGCGCTATCCTTTGGATAGTAATTTATCCAGTGGATAGCGCTATCCACCTTTCGAACAACTGGGGCCAGATCAATAACCATACCAGAAGTTCAATGACCACACAATAGTTCATTGAGCGTAAACTACATGCAGCTGCGGGAAGAATAGCCACAAATACGTTAGTTATTTTTTAATAAGAACGCATAGCATTAAGATATTGGTAAATACTCATTTAGCTATGGTACGTGAACTAAATAAATAAATAGCTATGTTACACTGTTATTAAGTGCTAGTGTGCTCACTAATATAGACGGGAACATAGACTGATGTTATTTTGAATAATTTAGTCCGCTCAAAAGGTCTGTCAATCTCATCAGGGGCACAGTGAACAGACCTGGAAAGAGAATCTGTGACGAAAGAAATAAAACCAAATCGGTACGGAGAAAACTTCAACCAAAAACCCGATAAAGCGCGCGTTTATAAAACAGAAAAGAAAAAAAAAAAAAGAAAAAACAGTTAACCGTGGATGAATTCTTGTTTTTGACTCTCTTTCCGCACGTTTCAAACCGTGGTACCACAGCTGGCCCTACGTGCTTGAGTTGACTAGCATCAATCCATGTTTAAAAATAGTTATTTTTACCGTACAAGTCCTGAACATCCAACTTTCTTGGCCGACTCAAACTCGAAAGGCAGCTACTCGTTTCTTGACCATATTTCAAAATCTTCTTTCGATCTGATAATGTCTGTGCAAACATAAGAGATCATAACAATTGCAGGCGATGCCTCAGAAAGGTACCAACATTTTTCTTTCCAAAAAGAATTAGAACTAAACTTCAAATGCGTCTAACTCACCGCAGCTTGAATAAAAACAACTGTTAAAATTACTGCACTTTGTTTTCTTCACTCGATGGCTTACGTCATTTCATATCATGCGCAATTTCTTCAAATTTTAACCGGCAACCGCTGTGAACTTTCGCGCGCAATTTAAGGTGGCTCCCTAGAGTAAATTGGCCGTGCGCAGCCTGAGCACTAGTATGGCGCGAGCTTTAAAATCCTCGCGACGTCCACGCAAAAATTAAAACAAACATGGCCTCGCAGTTTCGAAATATTCCACCCAAAAAACTTTATTAGCTTTCTGTTGAAGCTCATTGTGCAAAAAGTTTGATTAGTGTAGGTCAAACATTTATGAGAGGAGACAATGTTACACCGGTTACAAGTCACTATCGATCTCCATAAGAGTAAATTGTATGCAAAAACAAAGCAGAAATTTTCCAAAGACATCAATTCTTTCGCTTCAAAAGTAGACAAACGTTAAATAGTCGAAGTAAATGGTGGGTGGAAACTTTACTTAGAAAACAAAGAAGTAATTACACTAAATCAGAAGGAAGAAATGTTGCTGTTTCTGGCCCTTGGTTCACGGTCAGTGGAAAGATCTGAACGGTCGAGCCAATTCCCGAACAAACACTGAAGATTGTCTTCACTGGCGGAGCTCCTCGGTCACTTTATTTCTCTTAAACTTGATTTGATTTAATTATTCTAGAAATGGCTTTAAGACAAGATAACGGGGAGTGTAAATTTTTGTTTTGTTTTGCCGACTCTATTACATTGTTTTAAAAACTTATCAGAAAAAAGGTTTCAACCTTCCATCGACGAACCAACATCCTTGTATTTTTTCTTGTTTCAAACGTCCTTCAACGCACATGCAAGATGCACTAGAAAATGTTTTTGCACAACGAGAAATAATTTTTACTCACAGATTCACCCTTGAAGAAAGCAGTAGTTGTCCGTCGAGACCTACGGTCTTGTACGAGTAGCTGAGGACAATGGACATGATGTACGATTTATAGATCGGCGCCATCTTCTACAGCAGACTTTTAAAGAAAAACTTCGCCGTCGAAATTATCCCTAAAGAAGAACAAGGTTGAAAAAGTATCCGGAAGTGGGCTGACATTTGAAGATCTGCAAACAGTGTACAGCAGATTAGGAAATGAAGGGCTTATTGCGATCCTTGCACAACTACCGTCTTCATCTCCGACGATCGCCATCCTCACGAGTGACCACCACGATTCGAATTTTCACTACAATAGTCAAGTACTTCGAAGAAAACATCCTGTGTTAGGTATAGAATTGAATCCGCTAACTCTCCTTTTTCAACTGGCGAGATATCACCGTAATAATACTAATAAACGGCTTCAAAACAATGGCTTTCGTACTCTTCAAAGAAACCACATGTTTTCAGTAGCTTTGTGCATTATGCGCATGCGGGCGTGATGGCTCGCGCGCGTATTTTGCTCACACGACCCCGAATCACGCGTGTTTTTCGGATTTTTGTGACGTCAGTGCAGTTAATTAACCGTGAATTTCTCGCGTTTCCTTCGGTAAATTTTTTTAAAAATCGCCTCATTTCTTAACAGTGGCAGTACCTTTGTACTGTCATTTTTTTGTCAAAATCTGTAAGAGCTAAACTCCTCTATTAAGAAAAATTACAAATTTCAAAATATTGGCAAAACCGTCTTAACGACCCCAAGTTTTTTCCACTTTAAAATGTTAAGCAATATCATTAATATAAAGAGGCAAAGTTTAAAGACATTTCACCGCGGGAAATTAGAAATATTAAGGAAAAATGGGCAAAAATGACAAAATTACTGCCTGTTTAAGGATGCGATGTTTCCATGGCAACGGTCTTAATCCAGAAAATGAAACTTGAAAAAGGAGCCTTCTTATATGGGTAACCTTAGCGGTGAATCTCGTGAACAATATCGCAAAGACAAAGTAACTAGATTTCCTTCTGTAACGTATGCTTGATAGCTCGGATTATTAGTAAATGCTCTAGGGAGCCACCTTAAAGGAGTTACGTCACAGTAATCCTGGTGTCCAAGTGAGGTCCTTTTTCTCACAAGTTCGGTTTTCTTATTCCGATATAGTATTAAATTACTTAAAGTATTATGTCTTTAAAAAAAAAAAAAAAAAAAAAAAAAAAAAATTGTACAGCATTTTTTAGTTAACCATTTTCATTATGGGCTAAGCCAAAAAATAAATAAATAAATAAATGTGATGAAGGTGACATACA
Source organism: Porites divaricata (assembly GCA_038088405.1). Classification (NCBI taxonomy): domain Eukaryota; kingdom Metazoa; phylum Cnidaria; class Anthozoa; order Scleractinia; family Poritidae; genus Porites; species Porites divaricata. The sequence goes on from JBBMOI010000017.1 coordinate 1,481,250, forward strand.
AACACACAAACAATTATTTAAATAACAATGATAATGAGTTATGACGGGGTTTAACAACCATGGTACCCCGCCCAAAAACATCCCTATCTGATTTTACAAGCAACCAAAAGGATGCCTGTCGCACAAGTACAATGATCCTCTACAGCAGTCCAAGCTGACAGATCGGGCGCACAGCGGGCAGTTTAAGGGAAAGACATGGTTGCCATATACCAGAATAGCCCAGTATATGGATTCAATAGTTCAGTTTTTCTTTTTGTTAGTTCAATAACCACTCAGCAGTTCAATACGTACACAACAGATCAATAACCATACCAGTAGTTCAATGACCACACAATAGTACATTGAGCGTAAACTACATGCAGCTGCGGGAAGAATAGCCACAAATACGTTAGTTATTTTTTAATAAGAACGCATAGCGTTAAGATCGTGGTAAATATTCATTTAGCTATGGTACGTGAACTAAATAAATAAATAGCTATGTTACACTGTTATTAAGTGCTAGTGAGCTCACTAATATAGACGGGAACATAGACTGATGTTATTTTAAATAATTTAGTCCGCTCAAAAGGTCTGTCAATCTCATCAGGGGCACAGCTTCACTGTTTTATACACCGATTGAGAAACGAATTCGCTCTCGTTAAATCCTATTTTATGACCTACTTATTAGAACTCTAGGTAACATACGAAATGATGTAACCGGACAGGCTTTAACCTTTGGTCCTAATGTATTTTTTCTTCACAACCTCTAATCAGTTGGCGGGCCATGAGAGAATATCGCCACAAAAAGATGCGAAAAATTTTTCGCTGAGTTTCCTTTAACAGACTCAACAAGTCAGTATGAAAATTTGTTAAGAGAAGCTGAGTCTACATGTTCTATTTCTTTTTTTTCATATTCCCCTTGCATGTGTTAACATTCCAATTCTTTTTTGTTACAGGTAACTTCCAGATATGACGAGGAGATAATTACTTTTCTAGAGAGCATGATACTGTCAGTTATTACTGACTTACTTTGAGTTAAAAACAAAGAACACAGACACTAGTAATGACACAAAAACACTAATCCCTGGCAAGTCTACAAAACAAGAAAGAGGAACTCAGACTCCTTATCAAAATATGAAACAAGATCAAAACAGCTTTTCTAACCGTAGGGAAAATTGCGTTAAAGAGATTTGTAATTGCAACGTTATATTCAAGCACACTGCATTGTCAAACATCACGATTTACTGAATGATGAACAGTGATTTTGGGGCTTAGCTCAGTTTGTAATGAACTTTGAAAGATACGTATTCTATAACCTTGTATTTTTAAAAGCTTTCTTGGAACATAGATACATTTTATTATACAATGAAAATAGTCTCTGTCTCTCTTTTTACTGATTTCAGTCAATTCCATTTTATTGGCAATGTGAAATGGGAATCCTATTAAAGACTCATTAAAGGGGGTGAGCCGAGTTTTTACAATCCCCCAACAGGTCATCTTCACAATGACGCTGTTTTATTACTACGGCAGAATCCCTCAGGGTTTTACTTTCTTGTGAAAATTAGAGATTTTGTTATTTAAACTTCGCTGGGACAACCAAATCTATGAAAATGAAAGGAATAGCAATGACGTCATCGTTTAACTGTACATCAAAAAATAAGCACAGTGATCTGTTTAGTTGTTTTTTTTTTAGCCAGCTTAAAATATCTGTAGATTAAAGGAACTATAACCTGTGCGTTGAGGGCATGCCAGAGACCGATTTTGGAATGCCCGGCATGCCAGAGAATTTGGAATGCCCGGCATGCCAGAGAATTTGGCATGCCGGGCATGCCAGAAAATTTGGCATGCCCGGCATGCCGGAGATTTTGCTGGGTATGAATTTCTTATTACTAGAACCTAGGCTTCTCGCGGCCTAGCTGAGAAGGTCACGGAACCTCAAATGCTTACAGGGCACGCGAAACTCTGTTGCATGCCAATTTCAATGCAAAACCACTCTGGGGCGATCCCCTCTATTACCAGTGAGCAAATTATTGACGATAAGCATGGGAAAATTCCTTGCATGCTAACCAACATTGAAAACGTAGCAGAAATGTCCTCAGTTGCTGAGTCATGCCCTAGGGGAGGCTTTAAAATACAGAATTTCCTGACATGGATGAGAGAATTTTCCGCAAACAGCATGTGATCATGCCGGCTAGGACGTATTGCCTCCGTATTGCCCCTTTTTACAGCCAGCTAGGCTCATTTTTAGGTTCCATGGCCTGATGCCTTATCAGATAAAGGTCATCAAAACCCTACGAAATTTCACTTTCCAAGCCGTTTTAAATTAGAAAATTCACTGCGATGATCATTCTTCACTCTCATCTATAACCGCAGTTCAAAATGAATTATTTCATTTATTTCACATCATCTTAATGTTTGCTGCATGCCGGATTCCAAATTTTCCACGAAACCGAAAAAGTCCCTCGACTCTTAATTGCCTATGGGCTCCTGCCTAGGCTACAATTCCTAAAAATATATTCTAATCAGCAGAATTAGTGCCCAGTAAACAAATTGCATAATATGCAGTAATTAAAAATAAACAAAGAAAGTGTAAGTTTAGAGTGGTTTATCTTGTGCTGGGGCGGTGCTCTGTCTTTCCGTCACGTAGTTGCGGCAAAAACAATCATTTCTACAGCTTCAACGCTTTGCCTAGACTTTCTCAAAGTCATTCGCACGATCGCGCTTCGCGCTCACTGTCGCGCTACGCGCTCAAAAGCTCGACTTGTGAGCAAGTCTACGCTTTGCCTAGCCTCCCCCGCAGACATTCTTAGTGGTTCGTCATTGCGTGACGAACCACTAATAATAAACAAGTGGGAAGGAATACGTTGCCTGTAAAAGCAGAAATTAACTGCAATCACGAAAGAAATTTTGCTTTTTTGGAACTTAAATGGTCACAAATAGAAAAGACATGCCTCTGTGACCGTTTCAATTTCTCCGACTATGATTGATCAATGACCACGTGGAATAATATTATTCATCGTGAATATATGGCCTAAGGTTATTTTGATTACCGTTATGAGTGAATCTGACAGCCGGCCCCTTTTTTTATTTGTCACATAAACAACGCCCCCCTCCTACGCAATGAACGTGTAGGAAATCTGCATTTGACTAGAAACTTACGAATTATCTGAAGGACTTTCATTAGTTTCTTGGTGGCGCAATTAAGCTCCGAAGGGAACCATAAAAATGTCCAACTAATAAGATATTGTATGCATGTGGAGGCTGAAAAATTGTGACCAATTTTGCCTATTGCCTTCACTGAAAGACAAACAATTAAGAACGGACACACCAGACAACAAAACGACAAAGCATTTTTTAAAGCGGGTATAAGGATCATCGTGTAAGGATAGTGTTTATGATGACGACCGACATGGTGTACGTTGCCTCACTTATAATGATGTGTGTTCTGGGGTACTGGGTAATGAAGCTTTGCTTACCTCTGATAAACGCCGGAAAAGAAATAGTTCAAGTTACTGAAATGGGCACCGGAGAGGAAATGGTGATACAAATAGCTGTAGACACCACGCGAGGCTTACGAGGAAACAGCACTGAAATACCTCCCATCTACATTCCTAGGATTGCGTACGTCGAAGGAAGGGTAACCAAGTCATTTTAAAAAGTAGCCTTTTAGCAATTTTATTTAGAATTGTATTTGATTCCAAATCAGCGAACATATCAAAATGGTAAGCACGTCGTAACTGTTTTTTAGTTATAATGTATGTGGTTTTGTACTTTGTGATAAAGATTTACCCTGCTATCAGAGCAGCCGACGAACAAAGAGGCTTCGTAGTTCATCAGGCTCAAGAGATGGACACAAGAGAGCAAATATCAGCACACAGACCTGCGGACATGAGCCATACTATTTCCCACAAACGCCCTCAGGAACATGACGAACGAACGGTAACTATGACTGTATGAGTCATTCACTGCTGTTTAATAATAGTACTTTTTTGCAATTGACCTTTCCCATAAGTAAACCAAAGGAATTAGGACAGAAGACTTTCGGTAAATGAAATAATTGTGTTTTGTTGCCCTCGGCAGTATTTACAGCACAAAAGCTATGGGCCAGACCAAATCAAAACTACTGGCCGGAGCAAGGCAAAAAAAATATTTTCGAATTTTTTGAATTTGAACGCGCGACTAACAAGAATCAAGTCCAACGAGTGATAGGATAGCCTCTGGATTGCCTGTCACTAGTTCAGTCAACTAGCTGTTGAAAAAAGGCCAGTGTTATTCCATGTTAACGGCAGACAGTTAAAAAAGTCTAGTTTTTCCCCGGCGCTGTAAATGCGCCATCTGCACAATAATTGATTGGGCTGCAACGTCTGACTAATTTTGTGTGTGTTTGTTTGTTTCACTACTTAGAATCCAGGAGACTATGAGGAGAGCCTGAGGTTCATATAAAAATTTTAAGCTTCAGTTACCCTGATGATATTTTTTTTAATATGTCACCTTTGAGATCTTTTAAACACTAGGACAAATCCGCTACCATGATAAATCATCTGGTATGAGCTAAGCACGGGTCTATAGCGATTCACTAGACTTCGATTTCAATTTTAGTGAAAGCCTTTAATATATAGATTTAGCCAGGGCTAAAAGCGAAGCTCTGGTTAATAATACTTGTAAACAAAAAAAATTAAATCGTGTAATGTTAAACGGTAAACGGGGAGAGCACTGAAAATGGCATCAAGATCAATAGATCTAATTAGCATACGAAACAAATTGCAACTTACAGCACACTTTTTTTTCTAATTAGCAAAAAAACAAATTTGCACGTGCAGCAAGGTTTTTGTCTTTCTTTGCCATTGTTTTGCATAACTACAACGCTGTATTAAGGGACTAAACTTGAACGTCAGACTTCCTAGTTTATGGAGGAATTGTCGTATGTTCTTACCCAATATTTTGTCTCCTATGTTCATGTTCGCTTTTATTTTTCACTCCACCCATTTTCCACCTTGCTGGGCGCTAGCATTTCCAATTGTCTCTCAGCCGCTTTGAATTTTCATGTTTTTCTTCCCACAAAATTCGCCTCTTTTGTTTTCAATCACTCGCTCTAGCTCTTTCTCTGTTATCCCCGTGAACATCAAAAATAAAGTCGAAAAAGACACGACGTTGTTGTTATAAATTAACCTTAAATCTAAGAAAAACTAAATATCTTATCTGTCAACCTCGTCAGAAAGTAGATTATAATTTACTATTTCCGTTATCGATAGCTGGACAATGCTTAGAGCAAGTATCCAAAATTCTAGCAAATACTTAGGTATCTATATTGACAGCCACCTATCCTGGCATGACCATATCGACTATGTGTGTGATAGAGTCAGTAAGAGTATTAATATTATGACTAAGATAAAAAGTTATCTAGGTAATCAATGCTTAACTAGTATCTACTATTCTCTTGTTTACCCATATCTCATATATGGTAGCTTATTGTGGGGAAATAATTATGATAATCCATTATCACAGCTCATATGTCTGCAAAATAAAGCAGTTAGAATAATGAATGACGTTCCTTTCATCTAGGTCTGTTAAAATTTCGTGATATTGTTAAAATGTACAATTGTTTGTTTTTATATGACTATGTCTCTGATAATAAGCCATGTAATTTTCCATTATTACTTGTATCTGAGCAACATGATTATTTTACACGAAGTGCATCTGCCCAGCAATTACAGATTCCCCACTCAAGAATTAATATTCGAAAGTTCTGCCCCACCTTCATTGGAAAATACTATTGAACGATCTCCCCCTTCATATTCGCAATAAATCATCAAAAATCCTGTTCAAAAAGGCACTTAAAATATATTATCTTGCTCAGTATTGACTTGTGTGTGTGTGTGTGTGTGCGTGTTTGTGTTTTTTTGTGAAAAACAAAACTGCAAAAGAATAAAGTCAATCTTGTTAAAAGGCCATGATTAGTTCACTATAATGTGCCCTTCTCCATTCTAATTTTCTTCTTTTATTATTATTATTATTATTATGTGCACGTAGGTTAAGCAACTATTGTATTATTGAATACAATTACTGTATTACTGTAGACCTAATGTATTATTATTGTACAACTAACTTGTATTAAAGGATGGAGTAAAAAAAAAATAAAAACGAATAAAACAAAATTTTTTCTTTCTAAAAGTCCGGGCGGCCATGCGATTTAATTTTTCTTTCCAAATAAAACCTTGAGTTGCATTTGGCTTGCCATACCTGTTGATTAAGTTATTTTACATTGGTATGCCTGTGGTGTGGACGGACGGTCGGGCGGCCGGTGTACGGTCACGTGATTACCAAATCCGCAGGCGAGCTTCGCGCGCCAGAACTCCGCTATTAATGCACCTATCAATGTTAAGCCCCAGGGTGGGGGGGGGGGGGGGGCGGGCAGACCCAGGGGAATTTGACATTTTAATGGCAGCCAGAGTCAAATTCTCCACCCCCAGGCACCTACTAAATGTCAATTTCCCGCCTCTGGGGTAACTTTTTCTAACAGAGTTAGGACTTAATAATTGACTTGTTGGAAAGGATATGTCTTTTACAACCTCACATAGAAACAGAAACAGAAGGAACGAAGACTCTTCTATTTATAAACATTCGATCATACAATGAAAGAAGTGATGGTTCATATATACCGAAAAATAAAACAGATTTCCTCACCATTCTTTCGCTCATGTTGTCTTGTTACTTTCAAGAAAAGCAGAGGTCATTTACCTCTGGTGACTTCTGGGTATTACCAAATGGCAGGTCACTCATTTCCAGTTTCTCTCGGTCTTCCAAGATGGCGGCCATGTCAAATTTCCGACCCTGGGAAAGGCACGCTCAGTCAATTTCCCGTGGGTAGCCCGCTCCCCCCCCCCCCCCCCCCACCCTGGGGCTTAAAATTGATAGGTGCATAATACGCGCAATAAAGGGATATACCAATGTGTCTATGTTATCTGCATATCTGACGGGCTCTCAGAGTAACAACGACGTACGGTAACGAAAACGACAAAAAAGCAATAGATTTAGATTAACAAGACAACAACTAAGCACGTACAGCACGCTTTTTCGTACATTTCCTTGTTGTCACTGCATAACTTCGAACATGAAATTCCCTCACGGAACGTTAGTTCAGTTAGGGAGGACGTATACACACCACATCAAATTTCACTGAGAAAACGCGAAAGCTTTTTTTACAGTGACGTTTTCGCTGCCGTCGCCGTCCTTCGTAAAATGACCTGTTTCGTCGACACAAGGCCTTCGGAACAGACCGAAAACGTTGTTTATATCTTAGCTGCATCTTCAACACAAACTGAAGGAACCTTGGCTCGTTCAAATAGTTTAGAGCCGAACTTACTTTTCACGAATTATGAAAATGTATACTTAGTTTGCACCACAGACAACAGCGCTTCAAAAGATTCCACGACATTGAAAGAAATGTTATTAAATAGAATTTCATATACAGAGAAAATTACCGGTAATGAAAACACAAAACGAAAGTCATTGACACTGACCCACATCACTTTCAAAATGTAAATACCTGCATGTAAATAGTTTAGATTGATGACTTCCGGCGAGAAGGATAAGTAAATTTGGACTGATCAGGGGAATGCACACCTCTAAACTTAATTCTCTTAACTCTACAATTTATTGAAGAAAACAGCTCAAATCAGTCAAAGCTATTTCGGGAGAAAAAGCGTCTATTGAATATTCAGGATGATAAAACTCTCCCGCCTCACACGAATGCTGTTTTAAAAGCCACCAATCATGGGGGCCAATTTTGTTTATAAGATCACTGCAATAAGATCAGTGCTGGCGGCCAGCACTTAGTTTCCCGCCTATGCTGCCCTTGGAAATGACTGACCTTTCTTTCTCTGAATTCGCACTAGCTACTGAGGAGGATGTAAAGAATTTAGCACTAGCCTGTAAGAATCTTTCAGTCACACGCGTGGTCATTTGCGTGTCTCGGGCGTTTTGCTTGACGGACCAAGAAAAAAGAGAGACTGCTCGTAGTCTAAACATAACAGGTTCAATGTTGTCGTCGGTACCAGGCGGTGTGCGTCACGAGATTCGACCAATCAGAATGCGTCATTTGTAGAGTGATTTTCGCGCTTGGAAAGAGCTGTTTTGAGAGGCATATGTGGGGAAATTTTCGCTTTATTCCAATTTTGTGTAGGTAATTTCGACACTATACCGCCTTGAAAAGTTGTTGGAACACTTTATCTTGCTAGCAGTTGCGTTAGTTTTAAATATTTTGCTTTCTTGAGCGTTTGTGACAAGTTTGAATTGCTCGGTCATGTGCAAGCCGCCATGATGATTTGAGTGTTATTTTCGCCGCTCTTCTTGGATTCATTGCTGGTTACTGGTAGCTGTTTTATCGGATTATTTCGGTGAAAATGTTACTTCAACCTTTCTTCTTTGTAAATTTTGGGTCTACCCGGGTCTACCCCTGTTAGTTTCCCCGTTATGAGGCGTTGAAACTGCCTTGGAATGAAGACATTCTCTCAGCTAAACAGCACAACTCCCGGGAAAGCCGAAGTGAAAGCCGACGTGAAGCGAGTAACGCAAAATCCAGGAAGAGTTTGTTTCATTTTAAACTATAAGAGGTAAATAAGTTTCAATATTGTGATAACCTTTGGAAACAAAACATTTTTCATAACCCAGTGCGGAAACTGAAGCGTGTCTTTAAAATAATTTGTATGCGGTGTGTGCGATGTGTATGCAAATCTTCATGTAAACTAACGCGAAGGATTAAATCTCTACCAA